>JAOXYB010022670.1:0-16830 GCA_028565635.1 Phoronis ovalis | reverse complement strand
CGACGACGCCGACGACGCCGCATGCGGTACGACTATATGCCCATTCACTATTACATAGTGATGGGCATAAAAACTACCAGCATCAATAGCCGCTTGTCTTGCTTCTACTTTATCCCCCATTTTTCTGACAACTTCAGGTGATGGACCAATAAATGTGATTCCAGCATCCAAACAAGCTTGAGCAAAGTCATGTCTTTCTGATAAGAAACCGTACCCAGGATGTATAGCATCTACATTATTTTCCTACAAGTACATGAAACTTGATATCAATGAGCTAATTTGGTACAGGATAAAACTTAAGCAGATCCAAGGCTCTCTGAATTATGATTCAAATATTTAGTAGATATAGTACAGCTCTGACCAGATTTATAGCATCTGCACCATTTTAAAAAACACAAGCAGTTGTGGATGTAAGTTATATTTACATTGTTATAACACAAACTTGACAAGCCAAGAATTTAGAGTTTGTAAGAATCTGACACAAGAAACAAGTACAATCTTTGCATTCTGCACATTCATTAATTTCAAAATACAATTTTACAGCTAAAAAATTGTAAGGAGTTTTTGAAAAAATTATCAATTTATAATTCATATTACCTTTGCAATCTGTATTATTTCAGGTATGTTGAGATATGCAGCCACTGGAGGAAGACCTTTTCCAATAAGGTATGATTCATCAGCCTTCTGCCTATGCATGTGCATCATATCCTGTTCAGAATATATTGCAACAGTATCAATGTTCATCTCGGTACATGCTCTGAATACACGGATGGCAATCTCACCTGTAATGAGAAAATGCATAAATTAATTGAATAATATGTGGCATTACCAGTTAAAGTTTACAAAACTAGTTGGTCACCAAAGTAACTGAGGGTTGCATTATGAGGGAAAAGCTTCAACAGGCCTATGTTGAATAATCATTATCAAGCAGAATTTTACAAAAAAAAAAAGAAACAAAAGCACTGTTGACAACTAGATTCCGCTGCAGAACTCAACTCAGAAACACACCGCATTGCACAAGTTTGTCTTTTGCAACATTCTGCCTTAATCTTATGGTATGTTGTATTTACTACATTATGGCTGTATATGCTAATCTATATTATCATTTAAAACACTTCACACTAATCTCTCTCACTTAGCAAGCAACTGGCCAGTTTATTTTTTTGAAAAAATAGACTGGACTGGACTGGACAGACTGAACTTACTTTTGCCATAGAGCCTCTAGCGATAGCTGTTGTTTTGCGCATGCGCAAAAGAAGATTCAATACAAAGTACTGAAAAGACAGATGTTCCACACAACTTCCTACCTCTGTTAGCTACCATCAATTTTTTAATTTGATTCATGGATTTCAGTTGTCCTGATGATGATAATTGTCGGACTTCATATCTTCTACCCACAACAGAAGACGGCCCAACATGTCTGAACAACTGACGAGAGGCCAGCTGACGCCCAAAGTAGGTTCCACAAACTGCTAATGATAGTCTCATCGTTGTTTATCTAGAAATGAAAGCACTTTAAAATTAAAAGAATCAGACAATATAGTGGAAACAAATGCAATGGCAATTAACTTATGAAAACAATAATAATGTATCAGTTATGACCAGAATAAAGTACTAAGGTACTAGCAGCAAAATTTTTTTGAAAAATAACAATTTTTGCCAATTTGTAGGTTTTATTTTTACATCTGCTGCATAAAATAATACACATATTCCATAGTCATGTTAATTCAGTTATTGTGTATTCAACCTAGTATTAGAAAATCAACACACTATATATGTACTACTCCTGGTACTCTTTCTGTCAGTTTCCTACAACTCTTTCTGTCAGTTTCCTACATAACAAAGTCAGATAATATGCAGTATTTATACAGGAATACACGATAGTATTAATCCACTCATAAATTAGCTAGGCTAACACATTAGCATTAAATATGAACATAAGCACACCCAATATAATGAGTGGTGCAAATTTCAAGAACAAAAGAATCACATAACTTATAATAAATATTTAGATGTCAAGCTTTCAATTAATTTTATTTAATTATTTAAAAATCATTTTTAATTTTGCATGTCATATCCTGGTTGTGAATATGACACATTATTCTTCCATGATGTTTCTTACATCACCCTTGACACTCTAGTCAAATTTTAGAATATTGTTTACACTGAGTGAACAAAAATCAATATCCCATATCTAAATATGATGGTTCCTAAGTGAATTAGGCATGAACATATTTCAGTATAACATAAGATGTTGACTTACAAAATAGATAATGGCATTTCAGAGTTATAGAAAGCGAAAGCTCATTGACTTAGTATTACTATACAGCTTTTAAAGAGTAGCGTACATAAGAAATCTTTTATTGAATTATGTTATCTAACAGCAAAAAATACCCAAAAAATAAACAATAACAATAGTTAACAGTTTTCTTTTTCAACTATCTGCAAGTTTTGATTTTGTTCCTTGATATACCGAAAAAAAACAAATTAAAATTTTCAAAAAATTTGCTTTTCACTGCTTGTAAACATCTGTTACTGTGGCCATATCTGTCAGCGCTCCCGATCTCGTCGGGAGTCTCCCGATTCGGAGGCTCATCTCCCGATCTATATTAAAAATCTCCCGATTTCAAAATTTTCATGTTTCAAAATTTTTCGGCTCATATCACGGAAATATACGAAGGAAGCCATATAGCAGTCACCAAATTGGTATTGGCAATAAATGACAATGACAGCAAATATTTTTTTCTGTTATTTTTAATGAAATAAGTACAAAATAAAAATGCATCGAATACTATCAAAGTAGTCCAAAATTGCTCAGAATGCATCAAATTAAGCCATTTTTTTCAAAATTTATGCCACAGGACACCCCTAGCCTTTGGCACGTCCTCGATACCGCGTCCTCGGGAAAATCTCCCTATCTGGCATTTTCCAAAGTTGACAGGTATGTGTGACATCCACGCCACATGAAGTTTAGTTTTCA
The DNA here is from genome assembly GCA_028565635.1 of Phoronis ovalis. Taxonomy (NCBI): domain Eukaryota; kingdom Metazoa; phylum Phoronida; family Phoronidae; genus Phoronis; species Phoronis ovalis. The sequence continues at coordinate 13,850 of JAOXYB010022670.1, read as the reverse complement.
GTAATTAGAACTATACTCACCTTTAGCAATAATCTTAAAACACAGATTCTCTTTTTTCCAAAAACACTGCTTGCAATGACAACAAACCACTCCTTTCTGCAAAACAAAGAAAAGAAGAAAGTTTTTAACTTAAGATTTTAATCAAGTGACCACTGTCCAAGTAACCCAAACTTGACTTTGTTTACACATACAGTTAACAGTTTAAATAAAAGTAAACAATTGGTTCTATGTCATAATATGTGTCAATTTGTTGTTAATTATATTTTCTCAAAATCTTAATACTTTGCATATAATTTAATGCAAACAAGTCTAGTGAATCCACCACTACAAATGGTCAGTTGATGGTCCTAGCTACTGCGTTTTGTTGTGTAGGAAGCCAGCATACAGGTTGTGTGCAAGTTCAAGAAATAGAGTCACTGACACTGACTACCTGAGAAAACAATGTGGACTTTGATCCATTACTTAAGTAAATGATGTTGTTTACAACATGTGCTGACCCAAATAAGAAAGGGGACACCAAACATGATTTTGATTGGTCCTGAAAAACAACACCCCTGCCTATCCTTCAATGTGTGACTTACATTTGACCCAAATCATCATGACTGCACAATTTATATTGTTATTATTTATTTCAAAACAAAACAGATATAACTGCTATCTAAAACTTTTTTTTATTTATTATGCAGTTAGCTTAAAATATATTTCAGTCATTTTTAACTATTTAACAGTATTTGGCATCCTCTAATCCCTGACCTCTAAACAAATACTCATCAATGTCAAATGACAAATTTAAATGTTTTTGTTATAGTCATTGCAAAAGCTTCTGCAAATAAGCATAAACATATATATTAAATTAAAGTAACATAACAAATTACATATTAACAAAAGGAAACTATTATGTAAGCTAAGTGGATTACTTTATTTATGGCTCATATGTTACACCATAACAAAAGAGTATTGTTATATGATGACAATAAACACAGCATGATGTTAAAGAACCTCTCTCCAAGTATCCCTATTTCAGACTCCAGATAATGTGTTCACTAAAATTCACAACAAGCAATCATAAGAGATTTACAGGAATGTTAAAAAGAATAGTGATTTTACCAGAATGCACTCTGCACGATATTTGAGACAGGTAAAACATTTTATGGTTTTATTTTTAAAAATGCCAGAAAAATAATTTTTTTACTTAATACTCCTTTTAAGTAATAAACCATTCTAGACATATGTATAAGAAAACACCTTTTTTACAGAAATTGTCAATTGAGTCTATTGAAACAAAATATGTCAGCATCACCAATGTGTTGTGATACAAAGGTTTAATTTAATGTTTTATTTACACACTTATTTATCTGCAGTAGTGCTTTTGGCCATTGATTTCTGAAGACCAAACTTTATGCAATTTCTGTCACAAAATCATCAAGGTTAACTCATATATGTTAGCTATTGTGATAGGGTATCAGTTAATGTCAGCTATAGAATTTAAAAAAGCTTGGATTATAGGTATAACACCTTGCAATGTAATCATTCTTAAGTCATCATACAATGAACATACCAGTATACTAGAATATTACAACATCTACAACTACTACAAAGCTTTATGGTCCAAATTTTTTGTGGTTTTTGCCATCTACCAATTAAGTTAGAATTAGTACTGATGTAAGCATGTGAAATGAGGTTCAGAAATTTGTTAAACTTCGTAACTTCCTAAATGTACTGCTAAGAGGAGTATTCTCCTGCGCTGGCAGAAGCCACCCTTCACAGGGATATATTCAAGAATGATCACAAGTTTATTGTCAACAGGTAGATTATTAACAGGAGAGGAGTTTCCCAGTACATGTGTTGAATTGTTCAGTGCAAAATATTGCATTGTTTATTATCTTATGTTATCAAAGCATTTGCTGCATGAGAAAATAATTACAAATAGGATGTTATTTCTAAAATTTTATACATTAGAAAATAAATGCAGATTTTTAACCGAATATGGGAAGATTACAAGACACGTTGTTGAATAAATGTGGTTTAGTTCAAAATTGAGGTGATTGTTTTATGTAAAATTTAATTCCTTGCACTTGGATATCAATGGCAACGTCACGGTTCTTAACATTCGTAGATACTGCTCGTAGAAACAGCTGCAACAATTTTTTCGTATTCTAAATTTAAATCTGCAGCATAAAAATGTATCTCGATTTCTTTTGTCAGTTATTTTCATACGGAATTGTATAGTACACATTTACACTGCAGCATTCTGCTCCAACAGGGGCTGAAACCGACTCCGGGAAGTTACACTTACAGACTGAATCTCATACCGGATTACCGTATTCTTTCTTTAAGTTTAATGAAAAATGTACGAAACACGTGTACACTGAATGACAACATAAAATTTAAAAGAATATTACCTTCAGCAATTATCAATAAATAGTTTGATGCGGTTTTTGTCACCTTCCGCAAAGCAACATGCATACCACATCCATACCAGTCTGTAAATTACGCTTTAAAGAGTTGTGATACAACACAAGCAAGCAAGGACATGTGTAGGTTAAATAACATGCACCACTACGTACAATCAACTTTGACCTACTTAAATAGACTTTGATGCCCTCAGAATTTAAGTACGCGAAATTGATTTGTTTACTTCCGATAAGAATTACCACCATATCTAAAACCTTATGCAAAATCAACTTTAAAAATAAAGTATTCCTTTGAGAACGTGCTACTGGTATTTTATTCGTATACTTCATAGATAGAAATTATTACAAACATTCTATTTTTGCAAGAACGATTCCGCAGACATAGCGGATATTGAAGCAATCTACTGGCATACCCTGCTACTGGTGCGACCTTTTTCCCTTAGATCTAGGATATATAAAACTCTAAGTCTATGCCAGAGCAACGAAATGAATATTAAAAGTGAGCCTGAAGAAAAGAAGCCTACCGTAAGCGAGGAAAGAAAGTATGCTGTTATTTCACGTGATTCTGTCAAACTGTTTGCTGAGTCGGCCGGGTACTCGGAGCTAACGGACGAAGCAGCATCAGTTTTAGCTGAAGATGTCAGTTACAAAATCAGAGAGGCAGCTCAGGTAATTTGTTGTTGTATCTTGTTGTATTTTTATTCAGTTATAATAATCAATAGTGATCGTCACTGCAAAATGGTAGACTTATTTTAGTTCTACCACAACAATTCGTGTACTGGCGAGTTTTTGTTATTTTTGAAAGATGATATATCTGACTACGAAAGTGTTAGGACCAATACATCTGATATTGGGCCTATGACTAGTACTAGGCAGAACTTGGAAGAGATTAAGCACTATATGCTGATCATCTAGTCGATTTCTGTTTTAATTCAACTACTTCACATCATGCAATTTCTAGAGTATGTAGTTTACTGTGCTAGATAGTGGCATACCATATATTCGTAGGGTTTTTGTGTTCATATGACAAAGATACATGCTTTACAGAGTCAGCATTTGGAAAAATAACAGTCTAATAGAACCCCCAGCCTTATACTGCAGATTAAACTCATGTCAATCATCATGTTTTCAAGTGTGGTGGCCAATCTCTGGGTGAACAATATTTGCTGTTTATTTTTAATACATAGCATGAGTGTATTTGTTGCTGAACATATGGTATGCAACATAAACTATACTATACACATTTGCCAACTATCAGTATTCTCAAATTGTGATTCAATAGGTTTTATAAAATTAATAATTTAATTTATATAAAATAATACATACAATATAGAAATAGAGGACTACATTTAACTGAAAGAACAACAGTGATGACAGCTTCTACAGAGATAGACACACACATTGAATCAGTAAAGACAATCACCCTGTACAAACTATAGCAAATTTAGTATGAGCCTCATTGTATTGTGCAATATACTTAGGGTGCTTTCAAATCAGTAGTGCAGTGGAATAACTTTCAAAAGAGTTAAACTTTGTCTTAGAAAAAAAATGATTTCTGAAACCATATGAGATCACAAATTCTTAATTTTATTCAGGGTCTTATAAAAGCCACAATTAATGTTTTATAATGGTAGCTTATGCTTTTGTACATTTTTCAGAATTGCAGCCAATACATGAAGCATGCAAGAAGGAGGAAATTAACATCAGAAGATTTCAGCAAGGCACTGAAAGCAAGTGATGTAGAGGTAAACTTAGTTTGTGTACTTTCTTTATATCTTGAACTGCATTTTGTGTACAAGTTCCCAATTACTATCACCACATTTTTACCACAAATGTAGGATATATAGTTAAAGTGATTTATAAAACCACATATTTTAATAAATAATAATTATTAAAATAATAATTATTTTTTACTCTCTAAAACTTCTAAGGCTGTTCTCAATGTTGTGAGCAAAAAATGTATTTGAGTCATGTTGTATCAAATGAACTGATACTTTTTACAGCCTGTCTATGGACATGGTTCTGGTGATCCTTTGGTATTTCAGCAATCAAAAGACAGCGATATTCACTTTACTGAAGATGTAAACATAAGCTTGACAAACCTGGCTCAGAGGCCATTTGTTCTACATAAGCCCCCTCCACCAATAGTTAAAGGTCAGTTGGTATAGCTGTTCTTCTGTTCAGGGACTACAGTATAAGCATTATTAGCATTTCTGGACTTAGAGTTGGATTGCGTAAATATCTAATCATCCATTTTTTAGAGAATATTCTTTGAATCTTTGAGTTGGATGACAGCTTCAGCATAAATTCACCGCTCTCCATTCAAAATTAAAGAAAGATTTAAGTGCCCGTAGAAAATGCTGGATCAGCCTCTTGTTTATTCTTAGCACTTATGGACTTCATTTCAAAAACTATGTTACACTAAAAATTTCATGTGAAGAGGCACACGCTTTGTTAGAAATGTATTAAGAGGGATTACAAAAAATAGATTATCTGCCATATGATGGTGGTATCCAAGCAGCCTATTTTGACTGAAGCTCAAATTTTTGAAAGAGTAAATCTTTAAATAATGTACATTTACTGTACTATGTTTTTAGTAGATTTTCTTTTCATTTACTATAATCCTTATCTTGACATGTAGTTCGATATTTGCAGTAAAGATAATAATTTGCTTTCAGGGCATTGGCTATCTGTAGAAGGAAATTCTAAAATATCGCAACCGCTGTCCACAGGCAAGCAGCCACTGGTCACAGGAAAACTCCCAGATATAAATACACAGCAGAAACTAGTGTCTAAAGATCTGTTGGAATATTATGAAGGTGTAACAAAAACATTACTGGACTCAGATGATGAATTGCTGAAGGTACATGCAATATGAAAATGCTAGTGTTTACCTTGTAAAAAACCCCGGAATGTTTAGCTTTCATCTTGACACTGTCATGTTCATGTAGCAATTTAAGATTATTTACTTCGTCCATGCAGCAGAAGACTGCTGTAAAATATTAGTGAAATGTGGTAATATGTAAAATTCATATTGTGCTTGATATTTTCAATCTTAAATTATTTGCTGTAAAAATACGAGTAACATTCAAATGATATTCAAGAACACCTAAACAGTTAACTACAGTATTTTTACATGTTAATTACAGATTGCCTTGAATGACCTGAGAACTAACAACAGGATATCTCCTTTAATTCCACATTTTATTAGTTTTATTGTTAATGGGGTAAAAACCGTGAACTACGACATATCCAAACTGATGAAACTTATGCATACAGTTCACTCTCTAGTCAGAAATCCTTCTTTATATTTGGAGCCCCAGCCTTACGTAAGTTTCATCCATCTTTTTACAGAAATATATTAAATTTGTAATCCTGTCAAATGATTTTCATTTCATGTGCGTATAAGGAACTTTAGATTTCACGATCATAAAACTTTGTATACTTTTGATGTATTTAGCCAATTATTGTCAGTATTGGGCATTGTCTCCCAGACAGCTGAGTTGTCATGTATTTAATATTGCATATATGGCATTAAAGTGTTTAAATAGTACTCCTGACTGAAGAGTACAAAGCTTTGTCCAAATTCTGGATCCTGTAGCTCTAAATACTGAAGTACATTACAGGTTATTGACTATTGTACATTTTTCTAAACTGTTATAGTTGTGCTTTCAGCTCACATTAATATCTCAAGCTGTACAGTACTGTCTGCTGGAACCATTCCCAGCTTGCACAAGTCCTCCTGGTGATCATTGGCTTTTAAGAGATTATGCTGCGTTCCTACTAGCTGATATTACAAGGTAGTAAATAAAGAAAACATTGATGACATTAATGTCGTATATAAGCATCAGATGTCTCTTAAGGCTTAGCTGATGGCTCCGTGATCTTTTTGAGCATCCAATATTGTTTTTAAACTAACACTATCTAGTGTTGCTAGAACTTTCTTTAATAATGTGTTGGAACATGCTATAATTTCTTAATAAGTTTATTCAAACAACTGCTGTGTTTGATCATTGTAGGACATGTAATTCATTTGCAAATAAACTACACAAGCAGGTAGAACATGCTTTAAGTGCCACTTTATGTGATGAAGAACGGCCACTGTGTTCCTACTATGGAGCTGTTAAAGGACTAACAATGTTGGGGCATCAGGTTTGTTTTGCTTGATAGCGCTTTCCTGGAAATGAATTTATGTACAGTTTATGCATTTACATTTTGAAGCTAGACCTATTCATTTTCATGGTGTTTGATTTTTACTCTATTTTATGTTCACCAGTGTCATTATTTTTATTAATCTTTTATTGTCAAATTTGTAAATTATTTAAACAAACAAATAAAATCGTTCGGCTCACTTTATTACTGGAGATTACAGTTCCCGTGAAGAAGGGTGTGTTACCAAAATGCTATCCACCCTCAAATTGCCATCTCTATATGACAGAAGAAAAGTAAATTGCTTAATGTTTCTTTACTAAATCTTCGAAGGGTTAGTGCTAGCTAGCTCTACTACCAAATGACTTTCTTATTAAAACCAGATAGAAAAGTGAAATTAAAGGAAAGACTTTCAAATACTGTATTTCTAATAATATTGTTGAAAAATCTGAACAATATTAGTAAATCTTTTGTAGTTGTAAATTGTAATAGTGATCAGTACAAAAATTCTTTCTTTATAAAAACAGTAATGGAGTGGTACCAACTGGATAATTATGTAGTTTGTGCAGATACGGTAAATCTTACCTCACGAACTGTTGCTAAGTAACACCATATCTCTTTCTGTTGCAATTTATACCAGAAATGGTCCTGCATTGCAAACATTCAGATTCATTAATCAATCAATCTATATCAGATGAATAAGAACTTTACTGATTTACAGTTTCCGACACTAGCTACATGTTATTTAAGTCAATAGGATTCTTTCTAAACTCTCTGTAAATTAAGAAAACGGTCATATACTTGTAACTGTAAACAACAAATTGTTGTGTTTTTTTTTTGTAGAAAAGCAGATGTTTTTAATGCAATAAATGTTAGCTGACATACATATCTCCCATTTCCACCAGGTGGCTAAGGAACAAACATCTCACTTTTATTTATCCCCCTTGCACAAATCCATCTAGTGTCAATAAATATTCACTTCCTACCTGAGTACAGATGAACTTAGCATATGTTTATTGTCTGGCAGTACTCTGATTTCTCAAAGAGGAGTCCTTTATTTGCATTATGTTTTTTATCCGACTGTTTGTGCTTCACTCATAATGCTTATACAGTATGTGACTTTGAATATTTTTCAATTTAGTATGAAGCAGAAAAAAACAACTCGTGCAGAAATTTCCAAGCTACCAAACATTTTCTAAATATTACATTGAAAGCCTCTGTTGACTCATGATAAAATGATTTGTGATATTATCAAATACAGTTGACATTTTAGTCAGTCAACTACAAAACAAAAAAACTTTTGTAGATTTCTGTCCTTCAAACATGAATCTTTTCGTTTCATTTCTGTACATAATTATATTTTTTTATTGTAGGCTGTTGAAAAGGTAATTTTACCACAACTTCCAACATGTTTGCATCAACTAGAAATAATTATTGAAGACAATTCTGTCACAAATGCCCAGCAAAAATCTGATGCCCACAAGGTTTATTGTGTGTTACAGGTAAGGTGATTTGTTATCTTCTTTTACCATCTTATCCAAAATGTTCCATTTGATAGTTTCTGCAGTAGTATCTCCAAATTCTTACAGTAACTTTTATAAGAAATTTTACTTCATTGCATGGAAGGAAAGTTCATGACACCAATTACTACTTGAGTAGAATTGACATGTCTACTAGCCTTTGTTTTGTTGTCTAATTAGCAGGTACTTATAATGAAATAGGAAGTATTAAATAGGTATTTAGTAGAACTTTCTTTAATCTTTTTAATATTAATAGCTTCTCATGACTTGCAAATCTTTAAATCAGGAAGTCTAGAAAAATATATTTAATGTATGCATCAATATTTTTTCTGTTTACATTAGATTGAATATACATATTTTGAATATTGTTGTGTAAAATGTATGTATATATAATTATTAATGTGACATAATTAAATATTCATATATTATTAATTAACAACCATAGATCCATAAATGTACACTCTCTAAGTAAGAATTAGGCTTTAAGATTTCAGCACCTGTCATCTTCATCAGATTATATTAATCATCTGATTGAGAACAGGGCATTTGTTTTTACCTTCACTCCATGAACAATGCCAGCACTCTTGTTGAAAGTAGTGATTGTTTCTTAATTGTGGTGGACTATAATTTTAAAATCTGTTTGTTTCTGTGTTAATACCAAAGGTGTCGTACTGCATCGCAATTTTGTGACATGATAATTTTCATAGGCTACATAATGCAGTCAAAATGTTTTGAAGGAATATTACAATATGGTACAGTATATTACAATATAATACAATATGGTACAGTATATTACAATATACAATATGGTACAGTATATTACAATTATTATGAATGTCTTGAAAAAGTGAAAAAATTGTTTTGTGTTTTCAGTTGGCAGCTGCCTATTTACTGAAGAACTATGTGCTGGAATTGTCTGATCATTCAGATGGTAGAATAGCTCATAAAACAGCGCAAGATGTGAAAGACTATTCAAAAATATATACTCAGGTGTATTCCTACTTTGGGGATAGTTTAAGCATATATTCGCCAACAGTAGATATTAAATCACACACCTATGTGAATAAAAAGACAAAAGTTTTACTAGGCGACAAAAACAGCATGAGAACTGGTGAAGAGCTCCTAGAGCAATTTTTACAAGCTTCAGAGGTACCAGAGACAGTGGAGAAAAATAGAGATGATGAAGATATAGGAGAGTCTGAAAGTAGGTCAGAACACTCTGAGGAAATGTCATATAGTGAGGATGTGGCAGTTGTTAAAAGAACTGTTAATGATCCAGAAGGAGGAATAAAATTGACAATATCTATGAAAAGACCAGGCAGCTCGAGTAGCACAGAAAAAGAAATAAAACATAAAAAAACAAAGTTATTTCAGCATCAATATGTGAGAGAGAGTGCCGGGTTTGATTTACCTCTGATTCATAGACAGAAAATACGATTTGTTGGACCTTCTCTTAGAAACAGGTCTGCAAAAATAAAAAATTTGGGACCTTACTCAAATGAGCTTAAAGAAATTGGATTATTCAGAAAGCTGTGTTTCAAGAAGTCAATTATTGGTAAACGAACAGAAGGAAAACAAAGCAAGCTTTATCGTGGCATAGGGGATGTGAAAAATTTGTTTTTATAAATTATGTTTTGATTTTCTGTGGCTGCAACTAATTTGTATAATTGTATAAGATATACACTCAAAAGCACAAAACATAGCAAAAGTAATCAGTATCAGACAAAATGTTTCTGTTTAATGTTTACTTCAAACAATTCTAGGTCTGCTGGAGCTAAAAATAATATCTGTTTTACAAAACTTATTGTAAATGGTAAATACCAAATACAGGCATTGTTCATAGCAAGAAAAGGTAGATTTAGTGTCACATGTTGCCACATTATATGACTTCCAATACAAAGGTTTTGACATGGCAGCCATTTTGGATTCATGATGGTCACCAAAGTTTCAGCAAACATTTTAATTCAAGGTTTGTTGATATCTGTCCAGTACTTTATGAGTTAAATAATGTTTACATATGGCAGCCATTTTGCATCAAATGTCCACTGGCTTTTTCACTTCAAATTTTCATTGGCAGAATCTAGCAAACATCTTGATCCAATTTTTGTTGAAATCAGTCCTGTACTATACGAGTTATCAAAGAGTATATTTTGACATGACCGCCGTTTTGGATTAAAGATGACCGTCGACTTTCATAATTAAAAATGTTCATGTTTAGGTGAACATTTCTACAAAATTTTGCTTAAATCTGACCAGTAGTTCTGAGGAAAGCTTTGGACAAAGTCTTTCAGAGCACAACCTCTTGATGTTGTGTACAGTTTCTTCCTTTTAAGGTATATAAGGTTTAAATTGTCCCATACTTTTAAAAATATACATCAATTTACGTAAATCTTTTGAAGTGTATCTCGTATGCAATGTCAACGGCTAGATGATGCAAAATAAGTATTTGTATGTGGTAATACATGAGAAATATTTCTTGTTCGTTATTTTTTTTGTGTGCACCTCTATTAAGAAGTTTTAAAAATATAATTAAAGTTAGATGAACATGTTGTTCTTGCCTTTCTCTGGTTACATTTAACATGTATGGTTGTATATTTGAACCTCTTGTGCAATAATGCACTGTGTTTTACCCTTATTGAATATAAGGCAAGTTAAATTAGCTTAGATCAGTTAAAGGATAAGTCTCAATATGAAGAAATACAGTATTTTAAACATTAAGCTAATAATTATCTGGATTATATGGAATCTAACATTTGGATATCTTTTTAAGGTAAGATTCTGCTTAGATCATCATATTTGAGGAAGTACTAATATTTTGTTAAATAAAGATCTGTAAAATTGGGATTAATGTCCAATGGATTCTACTCAAGAAACTGTAGGATATATTTTTGGAGAATACATGTAAGTCTGCTTTTCTTTGTGGATAAAAATTAATTTTAAAGGTTTATCATCTAGCTATGTTATGTTTTATCTGCATGGTACAGTTATTGTAAATGTTATATTTGTCTTGGATTAGAATAGTACATTAATGATTCAACATTTTAAGAATTTGCTATAAAAACAAATTGTGTTTATTTTGTCATAGTCATTGCAGCTTTGTTCATGAACAGGTTTCTAATAGGGATAACTGCACTTTATAAATTGCTGGCATTATAAATGTCAAGAAAGAAATCAAATTTTGTTAAATGAGGGTAGTTAATTGACGGAATGAAGTTATAAGTTTTTTACTGAACAAATTAATTATTTTAAGAGATTTTATAGTATTAGAGAAATTAAGAATGAAAACATTTTTTTATTATAATTGTATGCAAATTGAAATTAAATAGGAATGCCTCGTGGGAGGGACTATATAATTCAAAGTGACTGTATGTATGTGTCATTCCATGGACCCCATTTTCAGCTAAATTGTTGTTATAACTCATGTAATACCATCTGTAGATAAGTACTACACACTACATGTTTTCAATTTTTTTCATTTTCAATAATTATTTTCAAAACAAATCAAACGACATCACACGTAACCTCAAAATTTACATTTAAAGCAGCTTGCCAGAACCTATAGGGTTATGAACTTGTATTATGTACGCAACCTGCGAACTGTAGTGTCCGATGAAAAGTAAAATATCCAAAGAATGGAGGTGCGGTAGGCCTGTGAATAAGATTTTGAAGTTACAAATTATCTTTTTATCACGTTCCTAATAATACTAGCACCTGTTTTTCGAGCACCAACATAACATTTTTTGGAATGCTCTATTAAATGGTTTAAGTCTGAGTGCATAAATCAAGGGATTTAAACAGGAATTGAACAGTGCTAAGGCATAGACTGTTGTTACTACTACATCTGGTAACACAATTGCTGTGCCTACTTCTATAGCTGTTGCCAAAACAAAAGGCAAAAAGCATAACGAAAAAACACCCACTACCAAACAAAACGTTTTAGTCACCTTTAAATTCTTAATCAAAACTTTAGTTTTAGTGCAATTAGCGCAGCTGTCTTTACAAATGTTGCCATTTAATTTCTGATCGATGTGACGATAAGCAACAAAAAATATTTTCGTATAAATTATAGACACAATAATTACAGTCAACATTGGCTGTCCACTGACATAAGCTAAATAAATCGGCGACATCACTTTGATATAGCTACATTCGATATCTTTGTACCAACTGTTCCAGCCAAATAGTGGTAATAAACCAACTAATAATGTGTATACCCAAACCAACACGGTGACTATTTTTACTTTGGTAGAAGTTACAGTGGTCCGATGACGCAAAGGGTTGACAATAGCGATACCTCTTTCAACAGCAATGCATAACAAAAGCATAATAGATGTACCTGTTGTCGCTAAAAATGTTGTATACCGAAACATGCATAAAGCAAAAATATCTTTCAATTCAGGCCAAATTATAAGCATTATTTGTATCGGTAGCGCAACAATCGCTACAAGTAAATCTGCACAACTCAAGTTGACCACAAAAATGTTACATTTGGTTCGTAATTCTTTGAACTTCCAAAATGCAATAACAACTAAGATATTACTAAATGCAATTAGCAAAATCAATACGGATTCTACTATTACAGTTATTAATTGCATCAAGGGGGATAGTTCCTCTCCCGGTTTCTCGGTCATAGTGTTGTTTTTATTTATCGTTATGTTCATCTCTTCTTCAATCTCTATTCTTTTCGTTATAATATAAAACATGTACACGTCAGGAAAATACCATCTGGTCTCTTCTTGCTTGAACCTATTCAAAAGAGACTATTATCAACGATTTATGAGCTAGCACCGGGACAGTCTAAATAAATCCATCCGCTAGTGTGCCATACCTTCTCAACTAACGTCTGGGCTTAACAATAGTCAATTTTAGTTTATTATCTCGAGAAGCAGAAGAACGATAATCCCTTAATTTGTACATAAAGTGTCACGAAAGTTTTGAAACCAATCAAATGGCAGCTTACAATAATGGGTATAACAAGTGGTTAAAAAATATAGGGAGTCGATCACACACGTTCTGTGCTGCCAGAGTTTATCTATAGTCCGTTAAGCAAAAAGCAAGCTCCCCGGCGATACCTATTCAGTCATCATGATAAGAATAGACGTGGTAGACGACGATGGATCACACAGAGAGAAAACCTTATCTCGGTTGGCAAATGTTTAAAAACGTAATTATTTCGCTTGTGTTAAGTTGAAGGGATATAACAAAAATTGTCTATGGGTTAAGCCCAGACGTTAGTTGAGAAGGTACGGGAACTAACGGACGGATTTATTCAGACTGGCACCGGGGCTAGTAAAGTATTTGATGTAATATATGTGCTGCAATGGTCCTTTTCTGTAATATTGCTGTGCATGTAGTTACACTAGCTACCAACAGATGCTGTAAAAGTTCGTACATAAAAGTGACCAAGTAGTTCGTAATAAAGTAAGAATTGTATTGCCGGTCTTTATTATGGACTTATGTTGAAGCGATCGAGAGAAGAATAAGTATGCACAATATTTTTTATGGTATGTTGATAGTCAGATTTCTTTCCCTTCAGCTCTCGTACGTCGATTTCAAAAATGATCAAAAATACGTACGTATTTGATTCCACTCCAGATGCTTTTGTCAGCGCAGACCTGTAACATGTTGCTCAAATATCATATATGTACTAAATGGAATAAGGATAGAATTGATTTTCCCATCCACCTCAATAGTAGACTGGACTCAGTCTGAATAATGAAGTTTGTATCATTGAATATTTTTTTTACTCAAATTGCCTAAAGTGATT
>JAOXYB010022659.1:0-16832 GCA_028565635.1 Phoronis ovalis | reverse complement strand
ATAATACAAGGAATACTTTTTCCCCCGAATAATGACGGTGGACATGGGGGTCGATCTTCACTTTCATCACTTTTTTTTGGCAGATCTTCACTTTTTTGACAGTATCTAAGCGAGCGTCCGCAGGGCGAGAAGCGAAACTAGAGGGTTCAGAATATATGCAAAATACAGTGGTTTGATGAATGATTATTATTAATTCTAATTTTTTGCTAGATTTCGGGATCTTCGCATTTTTAGCAAGTCTTCGATTTCTTCGTTTTTTTATACCGATCTTCGCATCTTTGTTTAACTCATATCCCTGTCAATATTACATTCACTAAGGAAATGTTTATACAACTTTGAAATCAGAGGATGTATATATGAGAAATAAAATCCATGGCTGCTTATGTTTATCATATAAGTAAGTTGGTTCAAGCAGCTTCGGAAGGCACTTTAGTTTGTGTGTGTACATACATATTATTTTGTTAATATGTTCACCTAGTTTTAATTTGTCTCCATTCTTGATATTTTATAAACGAACACGCGTATTCATGGCCCAAAACATGGGCTTGAGGCCCTAAAGTTTAACCAAAAAAAAATTATTTTTTATATATATATATATATATATATATATATAAACATGTGTGTGTGTGTGTGTGTGTGTGGGTATAGGTGCGGATGTGTGTGTGCGTGTGTACGCAAACAGGCAAACTTGCATATTAAATCAGACTACAAGAGAATAGGTCTGGAGTGAAATTTTAGAAATAGCCAGGTTATCTTGGACAACTCTAATATATGTGTAAAGGTTACCTTTGCTGAAAACCCTCTTAGCCATGATGTTATGGTTTTACACATTGGTAGCAAAATCAAGCCGCAATTGAGATTTAGTGTCGCTGCTGTTCCCCTTGAAATACATAACCAGCCCTACAGGAAACAATATCGGTTAATACCCGGTGTTAATACACAGGCATGCCAGGTGAAGTCCCACACAATAAACTCTTTTGACATGGCGCACTCTATCAGAAAACATGAATTTCCCAGTTTTTTACAATCTCTTTTTTCTCTCTGTTTATCATTACAAATAGGATATATCAATAAACCGCGGAAATACAAAGGTAATACTCACCCCTAACATCTGGTGTAAGTAGAAATAGCTTGGGTCATGTTTATAAAAAGTGTATGCTCTCCAGAATAAAAGTACATTTCCCGTCAGCCACAGCAACTAAATAGGATGAAACTATCTTAGACGATTATTTAATTTAGGTAGAAGGGTACATGTAACTTTTGTGACGAACGATTAAATCGGTGTTGCTTCAAATGAAGATTTCAAAGAGGTTTTTGCTTTAGAATAATGTCAGATTCATAGTGAATCAGAATACGTTTCACTACAATGGCTGAAATTATATCCAATTAAGTTCATGAGATTTGAAACTTTTCATTCAGTCTCAAATTTGTTTTGTTATCAATGCACTTTTGATTAAAGTGATAAACGTGCTAAAAATAGACTGTCCAAAAAGTGTATATTCCAAATTATAGCGTAATACGTCTTCTTTAAAAACATTCGCCAAATGAGTCATCCATGAGTGAAACCACAGCATCTTATAATTGTCGAGTGTTTGCATTTACTAGTCTTTGGTGGTCATGATTAATAACATGGCGATAGATTTTAGCAACCACTAATTGGTATCATATTTAAAATTTTACCGCAATAAAACTATTTTATTCCCACCATCAATTATTTTAGCAGCCCTTCAAGATATAACTCAATAATATATAAAAAATGACAACTGATACGGATAACATTATAGTTCTTTTCTTAAATAGTTTATCGTCATTTTTCCATAAAAGCATTATTTTGGTTGACATATCTGAAAATAAACTACTTATAAAAAACATACAATAATCCGTAAAAAAATATAATTTACCCTTAAAAAATTGAACACACTCAAACGCTCTTTCGCAAATTACCATGATGTACCAATTAAAAGGTGTGATTGAACCTCAGGACTATTATTAGAACATTGGTCAACAACCTCCCCTTTTAGTAAAAAATGGGGGTTTAAAAAATTTACCTCTATGAAATGTAATTTTATCCAGTCTATCAAACGTCTAACATTTAATGGCATCTTGCTGCTTCCATCAGCAACATTTCATCCACACTCATATTTCATTAGGATATCATTTTGAATAAACAAATCTAACTCTGCAAACCTCTATAACAACCACAGTGATCAGTGAATAAAAAATCACTATCAAGTTGAATGCTCTGTTCACTATTATAGCTATTTGACAGTCAGTCCGACTCCAGGTCTTGCAGTGTAAATATATTATTCTGAAATATAACACATGTTTTTATAGTCTTTACATGAGTGGCATTGTTATATTATCACACAAAAAGAAACTCAACTTTAATTTAATTCCAAGTGAACAGTATGACTTATATAGCGTGCATGTAGAATCCTGTGAATGTATTACCCTCAACATGTATTTGGAGTGTTCTTATCATTTTTTAGCTGACAAGTAGAATTTGAGAGAAATGTGGAAAACTTTAATTTTTTCAAATAGTTGAAAAAGTACCATACTAAATAAATTGTATACCCGGGATTGTATAGTCTTGTTTATTATATTAATATAAATTTACATATATGGCTCTTAAAATGCAAATAAACGTGTTTTTCAAGAAATTTCCAAAGTAGCCTTGTTAGCTCCTCTAATTTTATTGACCACCCAGAAACCGAAGTAGGTATCCGGGGATAAATATGGGGTATCTATATTTACACTGGGACTTTGTTAACTAGTTCGAAACTAGTTCGAAACTAGTTAAAAATTATACAGTTATGGCCATTTTTCGTAGTGTATACCGGGGTGCAGACCCGACAATCAACATATTATTGACTCAAATCGACAAAACCTGGGCGGACGCAACACTCGGCACAGTATTAACGATTTAACTCTTACTTTACTTATCCCGATATCATTTAAATAGGATTTCCCTTGAAAAAAATAAACAACTGTAATTAACAAAGTGTTTTCCAGCTGCTTTCAGCAGGGCGTTCAACAAACTAGTTTAGTAAATATCTCACACATAACAGGGGTTACATCCGTACATACAAGAATTCTTGTCCGGGCTGCCTGTAGTCCAAGACTGTTAGTTCAGTAGACGAATTGGTTACATCTCTTCACATTCACAGCTCCAAGTTGTAATTATTGGATCAGTGTGAAGTATATGATACACCATGCAAGAACTTCCTCTGAAAGGTGAATAGGGTCATCCATCCATTACAAACCATACAAAATCAGCTGGTTGATGGGAATAGAGGGCTTCCTGTCAGAAACAGCCACCTTTGTTTCAATGAAACATGTGTCAGGTCATGTACAGTCTCTGCCACGTAGCTGATATCTGGCAACACTTAAGTGAACTCTGAATATAACTTATTTAATGCACTGGGCAACTATTACTCGAATTAATGCTACCAAACAATGTATTCTTAATATAAACGAATTGCAGCAGACAAATACACCTAATAACCCCTGTCATCTTTTGTGCCGTTTAATACATCTGAAAAAGCATTGTTGTTTAACATAATAACACATTAATATTTGTTAACAAATAGCCGGAACCTGCGAAACGGATTCCCGGGCCCGATTCTCCACACGCCGCCCCTCACGAAAAAGGTAAACATGGCACGCCAGTATTACACTTATACCTTGCATAATTTGCATATTTTATAGGTAAAATCTATATAAAATATATTACACTAAGATTAAGTATTTGAATCGGGAATTCCTCCATAAGAACAACACGAAAATTATTATTAATAAATGATGATAAATGATAACTATAAACAGGTCCAACAAGTCCAACAGACCCATATCTTTGAAGCATTTCCAAGAAGAAAAGAATCAACTATTCAAAAGTCATAAATTATATTAATTATCATTCATTAATAGTATAAAAATAAAACAATAATTTTCGTGTTGTTCTTATGGAGGAAGTACCAGTATTTTATATTGTATTAATATCAATTCCCGCATTTAATTTTATTTTATTACATGTTCCTTTTCTATTTTATCAAAATAAGTATAAACAGTTCTAAACTTTTATGGTCATACGCGTTATTAAATGTAACATAAACAATAATATCGAAACAATAAATTTGTTGTTTATTATCAAAAATGAAAATCAGCAATGAAAACCACATTTTTTTCAGACGATGAAGTATTATACAATGATTTCAAAATATTTAGCATACTCAAAGAAGATAATCTGAACAGTGGTATATAGTTACATTTCTATTCTTTTCCGGCAGAGACATTATATTGACACGGCGATAGTACTACGTATATCTTCAAATCGATCACGGTCATACGTCAGCAGACATTTTATAATGTTTACAATGCCAACGGGTTTTTAAATAAATACTCTTTATTCATTGAATATTCACTAGCATAAAATATCAATAAATTTGTAACAAAACTTTCATAAACTGGCAAGTCACGTGCACGCAATTTAATGCTGTAGTGGTTAAACAGTCGTGGATTTAAATTTCCGCATATTCCGCAATCTGCTATAAAGCTCAATAATTGGCGTAACAGTTTCATTACAATTTAATCGTTATTATAATTGGTAGTCTGTTATTTTATTTAGCTTAGTTCAAAATAAGATCGGTGACTTTTCACGTGTTGGTGATAACCTCGATAATACGCTTTCTGTACCAAGTGATGTTGCATTTATGTAACAAAGATAAGTGTTTACTTTAGTTGGATTTTTTTCAAAAAAAGTAACCTATTTGCTGAAAGAAAAATAAAAGGAAAAAAATCACACTATCGACTGCAAAGAGGTCTCAATTAAGTGGTTTATTTGTCTTCATTAACAGATACAATAATGAGCGACGTTGAAGCCGCAGCACGAAGATTAGCATTTCAAAAAAGTTATAGTTTGGAGGTAAGAAAACGGCTGTAGAAAATAATTTATAAAACTATATAAAATGATTAAATGGCGTCATTAAGGAATGTTCATTAAAAGGACGGTAAATTTTGCTAAAGTACATGTCAAAAACTTGTGATCCCCTCTTAGATGATGCTAAAAAAATTTGACCTTCTTGGACGGTGCCAAAAAATCCATGACCCCTTTTGAAAATTGACATTACATTTTAAAAGGCAAAACATTCAGTTTACGCAGAGATACATGTATAATTATTAATATCCTGCTTTTAAGGAATATTAACACTCATGCAAAAAATACTTATTATTCAGATTACATGGTCTCATATTACTATTTAAAATTTAAATTATTCCCTGTATATACTACTGAATAGTTGTAGAATATACAACATCAACACAGCCGAGCTATTCAAATTCATCACTGATAAATTGGCTATGCTAGGAATATGGAAAAAAAGCTCAATGTGGTAATAAAAGGTTACACAATAATCAGGGATTGATATATCAGATTTTGAACAGGACTGATCCTAGAAATAGAAATGAATGTTCCATATATATATTCGTTTTATACGTAAGAAAGAAAATTCCCGTAAGGCGAAAACTAGAAAATTGTAATGAAATTAAAAGGTACGACAGAAATTGTAATTTTAATGACGACAAAAGAAGCTTCAAGATGCATCTAAACTACAAGATGTTATGGGTGTAACTAGATTGTTTCTGACAAATAAAGAAACAGCTTAAACAAAATTTTATTACCTAGAAAGAAAATCCTTTCTCTCAGTGCTAATCAGGAAATTTCACAATTTTCAACTACTCATTATGAGGAAAATAATTAATATTTATTTTAAAGTTATGCTGAACTACATTTTTTGATTTATTTTTAAATAAATCGTTATTCAGACCAGTTTTAATTTAAAATGATTAATTTATTTCACAGAATCCTTGATCTTATGCGAACTCGTCCCACGCACTATTTCCTTTGTTTTTCTTCGGCATCAGATACAAATATTAAGAATTCCCGGGTAGTGACCAAAAATCCATGACCTCCCAAATTAGCCGCCCCCAGACCAGACCATAATTAATGTACATTCCCTTAATATTGTGCTTTACGCCGCCTTCTACTTTATCACTAGCGTTTATGTGATTTCTGTTTTTTGCATGTGGTTCAAAATACTGTTCAATATCAGTAAAACAAATATTACGTTGGTAGAAATATAATACTATTTTCCTTCTACGGATATTAAAATGATTTTAAAATGATATATGAGATGTCATTACGTTATAAAGTAATTTAAAACTAAAATGATTGATCATATCATGTTTTTTTAGTTTAATGATCTGAGTTGTAGTTTACAACAATCTTTTTTTTTCCTATATATCTGTAGAATATGAAAACTTTTGATCTGAATCACCGCCGATGAATTAATTAGCGCGATGTAAGTTTAATTACCGGTAAATTTCCTGCCATTTCATTAACTTCTTTAGTGCAATAGGTTAGTTGTTACGTGATTGATTAAACTTATAAAGTTTCCTTATGCTCTCAGATCTGATTTTTGCTTAAAATATGTACTATGCAGGTCTATTACAAGAAAATAGTTGAATATTAGTCTAAAATTTTAGATTTCAGTTTTTGATTTTAAACATCCATACGTGAATTTAAAACACTGAAAATATTGAACTGTACTTACAATAAATCATATTATAACCCACGCTTTAAATAATTTTAATGTAGCATTTATATATACAAAGCGAAAATATACAATGATTAAATATTTGTAATTAACTTCTCATTATTGCCTTTCTTTTTTATATTCACTAGCACACAAAGTTATTGTGCCAAGCGCAATTATAAAGTTCAAATGCTGCCATTTTTAAGTTTTCAAAATACAAGTATATCATTTCAAGTTAAAGCGTTCGCAATTATGATATTTGATCAAGTTATTACACTCATAAAATTGTAAGATATTTATGGTTCACTAATAAAACATTTCTAAAAAATATATAACAGTTACATCTTAAACCATGTATACTTTGATACTCACTGCCTAGTTACAAGCTTAGTTTCATTTCCGGCAGCTTTGACGAGACGTGTTTCCCAACAGTTAGTCCAAACTTAAATATTGATCAAGGGAAATGTGAGTGTTCACACTAGTTTTATGATTAAGATAGGAATTATTAAACAGATAAAGGGGAAAAAATAATTGTAGAATGAACAAAAAAAAACATGATATCAAGAGAGATGACATTCTTCACTGAGATTAAGAAATACGTGAATTTTCATTATTATAAGAGTACATTCCATTTTTTTTTCTGTTACGGTAAAAATTTATTTCTTTGCAAACATCACGAAATTTAAAGTCATGGATAACTTTATGGGAAACTAAGGATAATCTTTATATGTACTAAGTTTAGAAGTAAGAATCTGTTTTATTGATTTAGAGACATTTGAAACTGATATTTTTTAATTGTCACTTTTTTATCAACTGAATACTAATACATTCAAACATGATAACATAAAGGTAATAATCATAAAATTATGCATATCTGCTGTAAAATGCATTCAATTTAACTTGCAACAAAATGAAACTTAAAACAACAGGAAATCTCATATTTTGGTTACAATACAGGTGCTACTGCATGGTGCAATGTATGTTACCAGGCTAAATCCAATTTGCAGACAGGGGAAGGATGGTTTCTATTTAAAATGTTCGCGTGTTCCTGCAAATGGCATAGTGTAGTCTGTTTTTGAACCAAGACAGTAAAAAGGGTACTGTTTTACTTTGGCTCTGTTACACAATAATATTCATGCATGCTGCAATAACTTTTTTGAATCCATTTGTTGGAGTCTATGGCGATCCAAGGTATACTGATGTATTGTAGTTGTACAATTGTATATTTATATTGTGTCTCCTGTCTTTTTGATAAATTACTGTGACAGTGTAGTGTGTATATTTATTTCTATATTATTTTTCTGTATATTTCTCTCATATTTGTTTAGTATGAACATCATTTATTTTATTTATGTATCATGAATATTTGTCTGAAATAAACATATATTATTATAATATACCGATATTTAAATTATAAACTTTGTACGATTTTACACTGCAGCCAGAATAATCCAGTTGTTTTCTCAAAATGCAGAAGGTGCCTAAAGCTTTGATAGATTGGTATTTTTAAAAGAAATTGAAAACTTATGTTTTTCGAAAATTTATTTTTAAGACACGTACAATTAAAAGTTAAAAAATATCCGTATAATTTCGTGTCAAACTGTGCAATAACATTCAAGCAACTGCTGCTGTTCTTCTTGTAAAAAGTAAGCTTTGTCATTAATTTTCCACTGAATTTTTCATCAATAATATTTATACAATGTAGTAATGTTAATACCATGTATCTCTATGTTTCTAATATGTAAATAACATTTTATTAAGTAACGCTCAAATCCGTTATTTATAAAGTTGAGAAAGTAAACAATTGACATGACGCAATAAAACCCACTGAGCAGAGCGAATCATTTCAACTTTGAGGCCTATTTTTTTCACGCATATTTATACTTAATCGATGCATTGCTACGTAAACTCCACTGTTACTGTACGCGACTATTGCTTGCCTGTAATTTATAATCGTTAATTACTACTTTATTAATAAAGAAACCGGATATCACATTAACTTTACGACTTAATACTCTCAATCCGTACATGCAATTGCTATGCCCACTATGTTACTATCATTTGGTGAATGTGAGATAATATCACTTTCTCGGCCGTGCTATCTGCTTCTGGTATGTAATAAATACTGTATTTGTGTAGCATCTTGTCTTCTTCTAGTGAGCCTTGGCCGGAATCATGCCCACGCAGTGGATCTAAATTCATGCTAAATTACGTTTTTAACGGCAATTACTCTCATAATTTGTTATGGACCATTTTTAAATCGCAACACGGATTATTATTATATAATCAATTTAGTTTTTTGTAACAAATAAAAAGCGACTCTTTTTTAAACATTTATTAATAATTCAAAGATTACTCACGGTATTTACAATTTGGTCATAACAAATGATGGGAGTACCATTTGTGTCTCAAAAACGTAGTTAGTACGATTTAGATCCACTGGATTTTCCCATAGGATGTACCTTATGATTTTTATGAGATTGCAATTGAACATTAATTAAATTTCATACATTTCACATATGAGTCTCAAAATACTAGCATATTAGTATAGTCTGAATGTGGAAGCTTCAGAAAACATTTACTTTGTGAGCGAAAAATGTAATACGGATTTTTCACTAATTTTTATTTAAAAACATTAACGAGATCCTAGCTTAGCCTTACTCTCTGTTTGGGCGTTTTTTTAAAAATAAAATATTATGTAGCATTGGCGTTAATACTACGGCCTTATATTGTCATGAAAAGATGATATAATCTATGGAGATCAGTTGTACATAATGGAAAGACAGGCAAAAACGTCTGCATAAGGTCTTAACAAAAAATTGCTATATAATTAATAATTAAAATACCAGGTAGACACGCGCGACGTCGTACTTATTTTGAGAACAGACTTCTGTAGTATCAGTAAGCATGTTTAATAAAATAATAAAGATATTTAAAGATGTTAACTAAGTTGTCGTTAATGATTTTAAATCTCCGGCGAAATTACATAACCTATTGCAAAATTATTGATCCGGAAGAAGTAAAAACGTTCAAGTTGCCCATCGGGCTGTCCATTTTGTAATTTCTAACTCGTTACCACACAATCATGGAACTTATTAAAAATGGAAAAGTTAAAAGACACGTAGCATTGGATAATAAGCACAGTGGTAGCGGAAAACGGGCTCGAAAACATTCAAGTAGTACTGAAGAGGTAATAGGAATTAAAAATGAACCGTGATATGTAGGTAGGCGGAACGTAGCGAGCATGGTTTAGAATAGCTACTACTCTTGTAGTCGACAACATGATTGTCACGACATGAGCCGAAATTAACAGTTTGTTTTATTATTATTATACGCACCTAGGAATTGTCCATTTTATAGGTATATCGAAATTAATCGGATTTGACGCATTTTCTTACCCAATAGATTGTAAGCGTCAAGTTTTCAACAGCTGAGCATGATGTGGTGTGTGGATATAGTAATAATTATGAGTATAATAGTGAACAAATCCATCATTAGAATTCTGGGATTTTTCGTGACGCACCAACACTATTTCGTGCCAGTTTGCGAAACCGTCAATTTCTTAAAATCACTTTAAATACTATCAAAACTTGAAATTAAATTTGAATTATAAATGATCTTGTATACAAAACTTTAGAAAAATAATGATAACAATGTGAGTTCAAAATCAAAATGTATTGAAACATCATGATCATAAAGTGACCTAAAGTGAGATTGCGCGCCATCTGTCAGTGTAATACTTCTATTCGGTTATCGGTTATCCAGCAACCCTATTGGAACCAAGTAACCTTAAAAAACAAGCCTGTATAACATTGTAGAATATTTTTGTAGCAATGCTATCAAATATCATTTGTCTATTGCATTTTTAGCATGGCGGTTCCTGGCGACGCCGCAGTCTTATTGACGATGCCAAATTCGACACCGCTACAAATGCGGAGTTTGAGCGGCAGGAACGTCGACTCAGTCGTAACAGTTCTTTGTCGGAAGAAGAAGTATTTTCTAGTCCTAACGGTGAAGTATCTAATGTCTCAGAGACAGATGTTGAAATACCAAAAAATATCTGCGTACGCTTTACTCTCAAGGAAGGATCTGCATCACTCGTTGGGGCGCTCAAAACTTTTGAGGTATGTACTTCAATATAGTGTGCATCGCGATTACAGTATAAGCTGGCAGTACTATAATTGTAAATATTATTGTCCAAATGTGCCAGAAATAAAACATATATTAGCCCATGCAATACAGTGTTTAAATGTGTGTCATTTTTATGTAAAAAATAATTACACTTTTCCCATAAAGTTGTCTCCCTAATTCGGAATAGCATGCCGGCATTTCCCACGCTCCCAACTCTGATAATAGTGTGCTATTTTCTAACGGAAAAAATGCTGAAAATTCTTTATCAGCGTGAAAAACATAATAACTAACAGTACTTTAAATTTTATAATAGGTTGCTTTTAGGAAAGGTTTTGTTTTGTAAATCCTCGTTATAAGTTCCCTATAGCCGACTCCCGGAGCCAACTGTATGTAGTTCATAATTTGACTCCAGCTAATATCAGCCGCAAGTAAGAAAACATAATGCAGCATTGTGTTACACAATGAACGTATACGGGGTTTCAACATCATTAACACCTAGAAGGATGTGTTCACAGGTGAACACAATTATTACCACATCTGGTCCAATGCTTGGAGAAATTGTTAATGTCATATATTCAGATAAGCCCCGGGAGCAGTCTGTTCCAATTGTACCCGTGTGGAGCGATTTCAAATGCTTATTGTCGATAATGGAGAATCATAGTGGTGATTTGCGAAGTAACTTTCTTAAAAAACGGCACATTTGAAAATCATGAAGTTTTGAATCAGTCACGTTAATAAAAGATCTTTCAACGTTTCCCCCCCCCCCCACTCATTTAAGCGTTAAAAATACCAAATGATTTTCAGGGTGAAGCGGGAGCGTGGGATATACTCTTACACATTAATCTGATTTGCAGGTCTTTAACTCGTCTCTTTAAATCGCTGCAGTACAGTAAGTGGATAATAGGCATAATTACTAACTTGACTTTATTGAATTCAATCATAAACCTCAGCAAAAACAATACGACATCAATTACAACAATCGCTGCTATTCTAACAGTGTTATACTATTAAGAGGCATTATATTGTATGTCTTTCGGAGATTTTTTGATATGTCATGTCCGCATAATACAATAATAAAAAAAACGCAAGAAAAAGGATTTAAAAGTGTTAACAATCTCTATTTTGCGGAAAATATATAAGCCGTGGTGAGATATATTTTTGTAACAATTAATCATCCGAGGTATCGATTCGAATTTCCCTAGTAGACAAAAGTAACGCTTGCTCAATGTTCTAACTTAAATTCAGTTTCTTTGCATTGATGTGATGTAACTACTTAAGAGATGTAACACGCAATTGCACTTTAAGTCAATAATAGTTTATTTCCTTGAAGTCAGTAAATCTCAGTAAACTTCCGCAAATTGATTTTTATGCATTATTGCTTCCTGGAATAATTACATTCTCTGAATATTAATGCAATATGCCAATGAAGGAATATGCGTTGATTTGAAATCAAACATTGCTAAAATTAAGAACGATATTTGCCCAATAGGCTTCAAACGATATACTTGTTCTGAATACTACTTGTTTGTATCACACATCACCGGTTGCAAACCTCCTTACTCTAAAAATACTTATTAATTTTTGATTGCTGAGCTTTTCCAATGGCGAGTGAACATGTATATGTAAAAAGATTAGTTCATTTCTCGGTTATTTACGGTTATTTACTAAAACATTAATTGCATAATCTCATAGATTTGCACAGTCCAGCTATCCTTAATAGAATCCGTCAATATCATTAAAATACAATGTGGTGCAGGCAGAAGCAGGCATTACACGATGGACCTTATAAGATTTTTTAAAAAAATCATGGCTGCTTGTACATGTCAAACCTTGAACATTATACGTTCTGATTGGTCAAACCGGAATCATTTTATTGTAACTTAACGTTTTATACTGTTTCTATACTTAATAATGCAAACTATTATAATTTGCGAGGCACTCATTTTTACTTTTATAGAGTAAAGAACGTCACACAACTTAGTATGTTTTTACATGTACCGATGCCGAGAGTCAGAAGCTGAGAGATACGATTAGCAAATTTTTAACTTGTAAGGTGTTACGTGGGCTCTGATTAGTGACCATCGCGCGCTATTGTTAAAAATCGTACTCAAATATCTGTTCGTTTTACGTTAGACATAACACGCCAAAACATGCTTGCTATTAGAAAAAAAACATGGGCAAAAAATTAAACGCGCATGAACATATAGAAATAAGAACGGCGTGGTTCCAGATTGAGAGTTTATGATTTCGAGTTTAAATATTCTATTACCAGTCGTGTCGTGTTACGTTGGCATCAGATGCAACGATACATTTACTTACAAATATACAGATAATATCCAGAATTAATTGACTTACGCATAGAATGCGTTACAATTATCTAATTTTCTACTCTGAATACTTCAGGATTGCATATACAAATGTGTTTTTTTATTTCCTAATCTGCCCAATAATAATATTCAAGCTACTCTGCATGATCTCTGACTGGGCAAGTACTATTTATGACACTAAAAAACTGTATTATTTTTTTACCAATAGTAGTATCATTAGGATTACATTTATATTATAACTACCAGCCAGTACAGTTACCTTTGTCAACAAGGCACGATAGAAAAGTCTCGAATTTAAAGCTAAGGATTTTGACTCAATTTGCAAAAGGCATTTTTTATTTCAATATTCCTGTTTGCAAAATTTGAAAGCAGTCGATTGACTATACGTTGCAGTTTTAAAAACGCTTTCTTTTCAGAGTTGTCACGTGACTATACATCACATCGAATCAAGAACATCAAAAGTATTTGGAGGGCATCTGGATATTTTCGTGCTAGGAGAAACGACAAGAGAACACGCGATGTCTCTAGTTATGTCCTTGAAGCAAAGTTCCAACATATTAACCGTTAAAATTCTTAATGAGAATGATCCCGCTAAAGGTATTCTGACTTGTGACATGGAGACTTCTGCGTACCAGCCGCCAATATCCTACAGATATTGATTGTCGCATATAATTACTCTTTTCAGACTGTTTACAACTAGTCATCTATAACTGCGACAAGGCTTTCTTTTATGAAAAAGAATTTTCAAAAATTCTTAACGTGGCTAGTAACCATACATGACTAGTATGAGGACGTTTGGGGTAACACTCTTTTTCGAGAGATAAATTTCAGTAAAACGCAAATCCAATTCCCAGCTTGTGTTTGCAGGGATGCAAGATTTATTTGCAGATCAGAGATATCCACAAATCGTTCACCCCCCCCCCCCTCCCAGTGTTTGTGTACAGTGTTGTGTTTTGCCTTTTTACAGTAGATTTCTAAGTTGTGCTCTCTTACAGATATAGACAAAATGCTGGTTTCTGACGTTGTATAACCCGGGAGGTTCACAACCTATCCCGTTGTCAGAAAATATGGCTAAAACATACCCCATCATCAGAAAAGATGGCTAAAACATACACCTTTAGTAATACCCATGGCAAAAAAAAACATATAAGCAAACATGGCTAAAAACATATCCCTTCAGTATGTGCCAATGACTAAAAATTCTGGGCTAAAAATTTACCCCTTTGTAGCAGATTACATTTCCGTGACCCGTTATCAGATTATCGGGACCCGTTGTTAGCAGCGAGGTAAAAATATGCCCCGTTAGGAGCGTCTAGGGCTGAAAAACTGATATACCCCGTTGCAAGCAGGGACCCTGAAAAACCATACCCCATAAGGCGGCACGTATGTATAACCACTTTGGATGGTAGTACTTCCCTGGTGTATAACAATACTAAGATGATGTAACTAGATAACCTTTTAGCAAAAGCAGGCTTCCTGCTATTGAATTCTGTGACCTAGCATGATCTCCCGGGAGGGGTATTCAAGTTATGTTTTGGTGGGGGTGTACAGCCCAGTTGAAAATTTTGGATTTAGATTGTATACTTTTTACTGTATTTTTTTATTGCTACCGTAAAGATATTCAAAATTTTGATTGGTACTCACTGCTTACAGCAAATAATTTGGATTAATTTTAGGTTTGTATCCATAAATAAATTTTGGAATTTGATTTGTTGGGCGGCACATCCCCATAATCTAAAAACCTTGAGTACCCCTGGGCATGATCTCTAAATGACCGGGCCTCTTAACATCATTTTTAACTTTCTAGCAAGTAGTAAACATTTCATTTTTTCGGATTTTTGATCTCAAAATTACCCTTGACCTCTTTGATGGCCTCTAAATGTAAAACTCCCCTGAGCCACTATCCAGATTCCCAGCCCCTTCCAACAAATACTGATCATAATATAATCATGTTTTGTTTTGTTTTTTCAGATATCTGGTTCCCGAAGCATATTTCTGAGCTGGACCGTTGCCATCATCTGATCACTAAGTTTGATCCTGACTTGGACCAAGACCACCCGGCAAGTTACCTGAACGTTTGCAATTCCTAAGAGACTTGTTGTTTCACTGAGCTAGTTAACGATTTGGTATTTCTTGTTTCGAGTTCGTGTTTTGTTCTGTTGGCCACAAAGAGCATAATAATTTTTTTTAGGAAAAACTAAAATTCTCAGGGCATCTCAAGGCTAAGCTAAACCCTCGCTGCTATTTAAATAATAATCGTAAAAAAACGCATTACATTATTTTGTACAAAGTAAAGACAATAAATTAATGTTTTCCGAACTTTAGCATTTAGGTGGTATTTTCAGACACGTATGGGCGTCCATTTTAACATAAATTCAATTATTTAGAGATATCATCAAAGACTTAACGATATCAACAATAAATTAGTGATATATCTAATTCAACCCGATTTAATATGTTGAAATAGAATTTCACATATCAACAATAGAATTAGAGATATGTTACAAACATTTAGAATATAACATTAATTGTATTTGAACATAACATTAATTCGATTTGATCACTAATTCTAATAGAATTAGCGATGTCGCTAATTCTATCAATGATATCGCTAATTGAATTTGTGCTATCGCTAATTATATTAATGATATCAACAATTGCTTAGTACGCTCAATATGTATTTGGCGATATCATTAATTCAATTACTGTTTAATTGGCGATATCTCTAATTTAATTGTTGATATCTCCAATTATTTGGTGATACCTTTAATTATTTGATGATATCTCTAAATAATTGAATTTATGTTAAAACGGCCGCCCAGAAAACTAAGTATTTAAGAAATAAACGGTACTCCCATTATTTGTTATGACCAAATTGTAAATACCTTGAATAATCTCCGCATTATTAATGCTTAAAAAAGGTAAATGTTTTATTTGCCGAACAATGTGAATTCGTTATATAACATAAATTCCTGGTGCAATTTAAAAATGCTCCATAACAACTTATGGGAGTACGTTTATTTGATAAAACATAGTCAGCATGAATTCAGATTTACTGGCTTTTAGGATGTACCTAATGATTGTTATATAGGCTTTCATTAAACGCTAATTAAATTTCATACATTTCACACACTACTTTTAAAATACCAGTATGAAAAAGCCTGAATGTAAAGTTTCACAAAGCATCCATTTTATGTGTAAAAAAATAAAATGCGCATTTTTCACAATTTTTTATTTAAACAGTAACGAGGGTCTATCTTGGCCTTAAATAATCAAATATTCCCGTTTGTTATATATTGCATATTCCAAATATCACTCTGTAACTAATTTGATGAATGTTAAATGTATGGTTGTAGGGCTTTTCTGACATGGCTTACCGTGAAAGACGGACAAAAATAGCTGATATTGCGTTCGAATATAAACAGTGAGTACAGAAAGTTAGTAAAGAGGGTCAAGACGAATAATGAGCTCAGTATCCTACCTGCACTATTAACTAACCCAAATCATACGGAGTTCGTGCTTAAATAGATTGTAGTAAAGATTTGTTAAATTCAACTGCTTTTAAATTTGAAATTTCCAGCATGATGGCAAGCTAATTTAAATAATTATGCATTTCTTTGCAGGGGGGATCCAATAAAAAGAGTTGACTATGCAGAAGATGAAATCAAAACTTGGTAAGTTATTTCCTTTTCGTATCATTCTAATGAGTAAATGCATCAAAATTGGAAAATAATGTGTGATTTTTGAAAAATAATTGGGTATATCGAAATGGCGTCTGAGTATA
>JAOXYB010022648.1:0-16839 GCA_028565635.1 Phoronis ovalis | reverse complement strand
TTTAAGGTTTGCCAGCCAGCCAGACTCGTCTGGGGAACAGATATTATGGGGAACAGACTCGATGGGTGCTTCCGTTTAACTTCCCGTAGATTTCTTCAACAGATAAATTCAACTACTAGTAACAGCAAAATCCTGACTTATAATAGTTAAAAATTCTTCTCAATCATATAATCGCAGAAAAACTATCTCCCATACTACTGCTGAAACTAGTAGACTACATAATTCATTCCTTTCTGTACCCAAAATTCCAATAATTATATTGTAAACACTACAGCACTGTGCATTTGTGATTTCTGTTTTTATTATATAATTCTGTTTTTAATGTTTTATGTAATTCAATTGTAATTCAGCCGTTTTTGTCTGCAAAGATTCAAGTAAATAAATTATTGTTATTATTATTATGGTTGCTTGTATAATTGTTCTCCAATGATCTCCGTATGTTGTCATTACTGAGATATATTGTTTGCCATGACGTATTATTTCCAATTAGAACATTCATACATACCAAACTATAATTATGCATATGCGGTAAGTCTAATTCATTTAATTTTCTGCTGTTAACTTTAACTTTAATTTAGCAAAATAATGTATGTGTATGTACACGCCACACACACGCACGCACCGAAAGAAAAACTTTAAAATGGTTCCTTTTTGTGACAGAAAATCAAGGCCTAAAAATGGGTCCATTTTTGAGAACAACTAAAAATGGAAGGATGGTTTGAGTTTGAATTGCATACATCCTCTAAAAATATTGTCAGTATCTTTAGGACACTGTGTTATTGATACTTCAGTAATACCTTTCAATAGCAGCTGATGTGATGTACGTGTTATATATTAATTTTATATCCTTTCAATATGTGTGCCATTCCCTTATTGATGAAAGATTTCAATACTAGCTAGAAACCACCTAATATGAATCGATAAATTTCAGAGTTTCAAATATCCAAGTGTTAAAGATTTGAATGGGAATTTTACTGGCATAGTAAAACAACTTTCTCAACTGGTTAATTTGCATTTTACCTGTGAGTCCATCTGGTGAGCAAGATGTTTGATTTTTTACTAATATGTAAAATTCCCATCCAAAATCTTTAAAAATTTTTGGGTAGTGAGCACCTTTTATTTGTATCAGCATCTCATTAGGTGGTCATCTTGTTTTCACTTTAATTTAATTATTTCTGAGAATATTTTTGTGAACTTTTGCTTATTTATTTATTATGGGATAAACTTGGGGATCATCTCAAAAGTTATCACAATGACCACAAACGTATAGTGTTTTGTATAGGAGGCAGGGGGTTAAAATCTCCCTACGTTTATGGTTTCAGGTGCGAAATGAAAAAATCATGCTTAGCATATATACTACGATATTTAAAATCATTCCTTTAACGCACTCCCGTTTTGAAATAGTAAATGCACCCCCTTTGAAGCAGAAAGAATTTTTTTTTGTTTATGACACTCTGGTGTATTGGTACAATAAGAGTGGAAATGGACTTTTTTTTGTTTGTCAATTTTTTTCTTGGAGCACAGAGACGTTTCAGCGACGTTTCAGCGACCTTTTTCGATTACTGAACTGATATTTTTCTCTCACACCCCCCTTTGAAAAAGTGTCTGACGGCCCTGATTTCGCTCTCGGAAATTGGTAGTCAATTTTACATGTACATGACCTCCAATAATCTCACTAACCCCCCTACGTTTGACCAGGGGGGAGTTGGGGTAATTCCTATACGAAACACTATACATTTGTGGTCATTGTGATATCTTTTGAGATGATCCCTTAGTAAGCTCTTGTTTACCAGTAAATATAGGCATTGTAGAGTCTTATGTATTCCAGTATGTATTTTCGATAGATTAGTGTTATCATTACAGTTACAGTTGCCTCAAGAACCAGTAAGCAGATTAAGATTTAGATAGCCTATTGACTAATGCTCATTTTGCATTTTAGTCTTTATTTTTCCAATTGCAGATCTATATTAGGAAAAAATGTCTCAGCTACTTCAGTAAGATTAGTGAGGGAAATGCAATCATGGGCTGTGGACAATCAACTGATGGAAACAGTAAAATCAAACAGCAATTAAACACATCAGAAACAAGTGTTTGCTCTCCAGAGGGAGAAGTAAACTGGAAAGAAGTTTTAAACAGTGGGATCTCTAAAGGTAAAAATCAGTTTTATTAATTATTTTCACCAATTGTGTTAAAACTTCATTTGTTATGTAACAAACATTGAACAAGCTGTTAGAGAAAATTATATACTTTCAACAGAAAATACTTGTAGATGTAGTTCACATGTATAACTAGACGCAGTCACAAACTAAACTAGTTTTCCACTATCTTACGAACAATATACTGTTTGTATACACTTGATGGATCAGCTACTGGTTGCAAACACCAATGAGCAAAGACACAGTTCTCCATTTATGTGCTCACACTGCATGCTGTGAACATTTAGATGTTCATCCGCTGTCTGCAAGTAGTCAATTAAGGTTTAGAGAGACATTGAGGTGTGTAAATATTTCATCCTATGTTTTTAGCAAATTAATTAAAATGAAAAGATAAACATATACAAGTATACATTTTTAAAATAAACTATAAATCCTCTTAATTTTATTATGTAGCTTGAATTTGAACATATATGACCAGGCTGATATGAACCCATTTTGTGGAAAAGTGTGTCTTTATGCCTATCCACACAGTGGCTGGACATGTATAGTCGTAGGCTAATCGTCATCTGCCTTGGCGTAGCACTTTCTTTGTCTTGTGATAATTAACAGCTTCAGTTTTTATATAATCAGCTTCTTGTAATTTTGACGTTGACTACTTTAATATGGCAGACTTGTGGCTATGTTTGTTGCCAAGATGGCCGACTGGTGGCCAGCTCCAGTTTTTATCCAATTAGCTTCATATTTGATACAGAATTTATTTAGTACAGATTAATGTACAGGTTATATATAATATTGATTCGGATGATTTCCTATATGAGCAAGTGGCGACCATCACGTTGCACCCATTTCGGGAAAGACAAAGCTTTGACTGAATAATTTTGACCTTGATCACTTCCAATATGGTTGAATGGTGGCCATGTTTGTTCCCGAGAGGACATGTCACATTGCTCCCATTTCGAGAAAGATGAAGCATTGACTGGATGATTCGAAGATGAATTCAAGCTGGACATACATGTAAGTTGGTTGATGCGTCACATTTTAAAATGACATTTTAAAATGTCCTTGAGAAGTAGGTCAAATGCTGATTGCAAATCTTTAAAATGTATTGTATCCGGTACTTGGCTTTATACATATGTAATACTAAATGGAACTACTTCAGAAATTGTACTGCCCACCCAGATACAAATCAGAGCTACAAACCACAATATAATGTAATGGATTTGATGGGCATTAGACATGACAAATATCTTGTTTAAAATGAATTAAAATTTGAAAACCGCAATATTTTTTCAAAAATGATTGCTTCTAAGATTATGAGAAATATTTTCAACCTCTTGTATTTGGGATGTATAAACTTTAAAGCATATAGCCTTTCCAATAATGTACAATCTTTACATGAAATTAGAGAAGAAAATAAAGTTAGTCAAAACAGCCTTACAATATAGCTTGAAATGGTCAAGCAAGTGATATGAACAAACATTTTTTTCAGAAAATGTGCTGAAAGTTACTGCGGAATATCTTAGAGAATGTCTTAGTATCCCTAATGAAATTTATGTCATTGAAGTAATCTGTGTAATGACTGAAGAAGAGATTAGGAGTTTATGTGATGAGTATAACAACAAATATGGGAAAGAAATAACTGTTGATATAAGAGAAAACTGTTCAGAAGAAATTGCTGAAATTCTATGCGGCAAAATAGTAGCCAACCAGGTACTTTAGTAATTCACCTTAGGTGTTTCAATCATGAATAAATAGTTATTCCTGGCATAGTAAGTAAAAAGTATAAAGACTGCATTGGAATACAAATTAAAATTTTATTCTGCAAAAAAGCTAACAAGTTACCCTGGGTTTAAATCAGGTTTTCATTTATAGTAACTTTTCATTCCGTGATGGTTAATTCTTGTACATCTTTTGCAGAAAACTGACGAGGACATAGAGCAGTATGGAAATAAACTGGTGGAAGGAATTGGTAGTACTTTATTTGAAAATGATCAACTGTTTCAGAATATGCTCGCATCTTATAGTAGGGAAGCTGCCAAAGCAATCCTGGAATTGTTTTTGAAGGTGCATGCAAACATTATGACTGCTAAAATATGGATCAAATTTTATATCAAAATGAGTTTAAATAGTGTAAAGAAAACTTACATGCCTTGCCAAGATCTTAACCTGTCCTAGTTGTTTTGATGGAAACATTTCGTCAAAGAATTTTTATTTAGCATTTTGTTCACATCTGTTTATATATCATCAAAAACTTGTTGTGTTGTTTTATGCTTATCTAATCCAGTAGGTGGCATTGCACATGCATTTCAAAATTAGGCCAGCTTTCTTCTTTTCATCAAGCTTGCCAACTGGGAAGCAAATACTACATAAAGTTATCACATTTGTCTTACACATATGTAATATATTCACTTCAGAAATGCCAAAGAGACATCACTGTTGAGATTGAGAAACATTACTCGGCTGGACAATCAAAAACTACCAAAGATGGCTTCTTAACATTTGGTATGTGTTTTTGGTGCATGTCATTGCACCACCAATATCATTGTAGTTGAACTCCACATAACTGTAGAGTTAGGTTGAAAGGTTCTCATAAATAGAGATAAACAGTTTAATTTGCTGATAAAATGATAAAGTACAATTTCAAAAGGTAAGTGAGTGTATGCGTGTGTCTGTGTGTTATATTTTAAATCCATATTTTGTCATTGCTTTTATTTACTCAATTTTTACATACACTAACATTTATAATTATAAAATTAAGTGCATTATCCTGATTACAAGTTTTGATGGTATTTAAAATAATATTTTAAAATTCACTGTTTTGCTAAATAGTACGGAATTGGTGTAAATGCAGCTCTAAAAAAAATCCATAATTCTATTCATGGGTTTGTATAAAAGCTCGGGCATTCATTGATAATGTGTTGCGATACTATTTGCCCTTTCTATAGCTGCTACTATTAATTATTCTGATATTGACTAAGATGTCTTGAATTCTACCTCTGATGAGATGGGTTAGAAATCTATCATGAACATTTATGTGCATTTTGCTTTTAATTTGCACAATAAGCAATATGTGCAGTCTGTACATGTGTTGTTAAATGTGAAGGATTTCATTATACACAGGAATAATTAAATTTTTCAGAACTTACATAATATTGTTCAATTATTGATATTTTTCAATTTTAGCAAAAATTATCAGAAATCCTCATCTCTATCTGGCTGAAGAAATCAATGCTCTTATGAATACTTCAGATGTCAGCCAAATGAGACATTTGTGTTTTACTGTGCTCACCCAATCCGAGGTATTTTATTTTCTCACATTATTGAGTGCTCCGATATTAAACATTTATTTCTGTTCTGGGAAGCATAGGAAACAACAAAAATGCTTCAGAAATTGCGATTGCGGATTTATTTTGTTATGCCACCTAGTATGCAAATTGTGCAATAGCACTTGTATAGTTAAATTAGCAAGCTCATTATTTAGTATACATAAAGGTTATGTGTATAGAAGTGTGTAATCCTTCATTTGTTTACCTATTATCAATCTGCCATATTTGTCTCCTCCGTTGTATCTGTGGTACAGCAGTGATATGAGATACATGATTCTAAATTAGGATTTGATTAACTGAAATGCAGAAACGTTAAGTACAAATCCTCAGCACAGGCACCTGATGTTATGCGCAATAAATTCGACAAACGTGGCAACACGACCAAGAGTTCACCTTGAGATTATACTTCATTCATGTTATAAATAGTTATATTTGTTAAAAAAATGGCAATATTAGTGGGCAAGTGTATTCAATACATTTTAAATATGCATTTTGTTTTTTATGCCTAGACTACGTAGGGGAAATTGTTTAGGTCGAGTTTTTATGCTTTGTTTTGTAGGAAAATATGAGAATCATCAAAGAAAACTATCGCAGTTTATTTTTTGAGTCTCTATCTGTGGACATTGCCAATGCCAATATGGCTGACAAAGATCTTCAAAAATCCTTGAAAATGGCTGTGGGACGCGGATAAAAACGAAAAGAAACGGGGGGGGATGTACTAAAAAGT
Organism: Phoronis ovalis; assembly: GCA_028565635.1. Classification (NCBI taxonomy): domain Eukaryota; kingdom Metazoa; phylum Phoronida; family Phoronidae; genus Phoronis; species Phoronis ovalis. Next base: position 10,630 of record JAOXYB010022648.1, on the reverse strand, counting down.
TTTTCACTTGACATTCAATTATTCTTTAAAGTAAAATTTACTTCTGGGCAACTTAAGCACTGTTGGTATGTGTCTTTTTCTAGTCATCACGAAGATACAATTTATTTTCTGATAATTTTGTTTCTTTAGTCTGATATTTTCTATATATGTCAAAACTGTTTTTTAAAGTTGCATTAGGTTTTTGTTTAACACTTGTTAGTTAAAATTCACTTTTTGAATAGACCTATATTTTTGCTACTATGTACTTCTTAATTGTTTTTCTGTAGTATTACTGATAAATCTATTTTAAAGCTGTTTTTTATAAATATGATCTTTCTGCTATATTTTATTCAATATTTTAAAATATACATCTATTGTTAAGGCTTAAACATTCAGTTTTGATGCTTCTTGAGTATGCGTACAGTTCATGACTAATATGAATGCTCAATATTACAGTTGATACTTTATTTGGAGTGTACTAGGTCATAAAATGGTGGCCCCAGTCTTTCCAACATTCAATTGCATGTTAGTAGGTTTTTTAGTCTGCTGTTTACATAATGCATCAGAACATTGGTACTTGTGCAATCTCTTAAATTTGCTACAATATTACTTTTGTTTGATGTAGGACAAGGGTACTCGAGTTCTTAAAGTACAATTTTGTATGTATCCTGCATTTTTAATTCCAAGTTTTTAAAACAACTTTTTCACAAATATAATTCTATATTTCAACAGACACATTTCAACCAACAATTACAGTGGTCAACACAGTTTAACAGCCTTACTTAGTAAATGTGAATTGTCTTCCATTTTAAATCACTTTACAGAGTGCAATACTAAAAAGAACACAAGAACTGAGAAAACCAACAACTGAATGGACAACATGAACATGGTGCTGTGTTAATATACCTTCAAATTAACAACTATAAGTTTGAAATTTTTGTCAGTACTACAACAACAAAATTTTCCTTTTACTATAGACACAAAATAGCAGAAAATCACAACTGGCAGTCGAGTATTAAATGGCGGAATACTGAGCTAACCAGAAAAGTTGATATTTCTAATTTCTGCATAAGTTTCCTACGAAAATGGAATTTTGTGGTAATTTGAGTAACTTTAGTTTAGCAATTTTCGTAGTCTGACCATGGTAGTTTTTCAATTTTCAAAATGGCTAACTATTAGGATATTCAACAAAAGTACCCATAGTTTTAACAAATTACAACATCATGGTATACAGAAGTTCTTCAGTAGGCAAAGGCTTAACAACTTGACAAGATAACCATAAACTTGCAGGAAAAAACAATTTAACACAGCCAGTACACGTTCTGTTCAAACTATACAAAAAAGAATATTACACGAAATCATGAAAACTGTCTAGCTATAAAACTATTTTTTCTTTACAAGCCTCTAACAATGTACAGCAGCACATAATATGAACAAACTCTAATGGAGTGTGCTAGATATGAATAAAAAAGAAATCTGTAGCACACTCAGTACTTTTGCTGCAAAAATGTAACAAATAAATATTTATATGGCAAAAAACATGAGGTAATTTCTAAAATCAAGTACAAGAGTTTTACATACTTATAAGAAGAGCAGATAAATGCAGCTCATTGAAACATGTTATCTGCTAAAATTTTTATGAGCTGTTCCATTAAAAATCACAATTCTAGGGGAATTCATGTGCCTTCTCTGCCTCCCCTAGTAGTTTATTTCCAGCTCCCTATAAGTTTACACATTCCTTACCCCTGTAATCTAATCATTTTTCTGTCCTTCAGTAATATTTCTTTACATATTGAACAGCCACCAATGTGCGCAATTTATAAAACCCATGTGACAATACTTTTTAAACAAATACAGCAAGTTATGTGAGAGAATTGGCAAGCAAATATAACCAAAAACAATATTCTTTCAAAATGGCTAGAGCTAGAGGAATACATACCAACTTGGGAACACAAAGACTTGTATGTTATATTACACAAAAATAGTAAGCACCATAGAACATATGGACATTTTGTTTTACAATTCATTGTGCCCAGAAATATATTTCGCAATCTTTCAATGTTATTACTACATAACTTAAATCTTATTTACCATTCTATTCAAGTTGTACACATAGCCAAAATAGATTCTGCCAGCTATTTCACTGAATGTAAATGGCTTCTTTTACCAAACTGTGGAATTTTTAATCATTTATCCACAGCCTGTCTCCAGCAACACATATCTTATAATGTCTATTTAGCAAACCTATTCAAAATATCAAAGCTAGAGTACAGTACTGATTATTCAACTGGATGGCTCATCTATTTGAATCCCCATTTTAACATTTCTGTAGTATACTTGCGCTGATTTCAAACTGTATCTTGATTACCATTATTGTGCATGTTGGAGAAAATATTGATTGCTTGCGAATGATTGAATGGCAAGGGCATGACACCTTCCTTTGTAAATGGTGGCATAACGGGTTGCTGCTGAGCGAGCTTATAAGATGCCTGACGAGCAACTTGTTGTCTTGCTGGATGAAGCGGACTAATTTGTTCAAGATGCATCTGCTGAAACTGTTGATGGAGTTGTGATTGCTGTTTCAAATTCTGTCGCTTTTGCTGCAAACGGTGTTGCAGTAACTGTTGTTGCAATGGCTTTTGTGCTTGATAGTCCAACGGTGGACGAGACACTCCTAAGCCTGGAGATACATCCCCTAGTAATTCCTCATTACTACTTGTATATTCCAAATGCTTTTCGACCTGCATGCTTTGCTTTAAAGCTAACAATTTATGTGGAGGCAAATCCCCAATACTGTCTGTTGGTAAACTCATGCGTTTAGCTAGCCTCGGTCTCTCAGGAGGTGGGGGTACAGCTTCCTCAAATGACCACTGTTTTAATTGAGGAGGATATTGTGTATTTTCGTGAGTATTAACTTCAGTTGAAGGGATATTTTGTCCATATACATTTTGCAATAGCTGCTGATGTTCTTGCCTCAATTCCAACATGCCATGAGCTTTCATATCCTCTCTTAATTTCTGACGGAAAGCTATAATACCCTGAGTCACTAAACCATCCGAGGCACGGCGACCCTCCCGGAAATTCACAGGTGAACGAGACTGACTACGATCTACTGCAATATCCTCCATAGAGCTTTCGCCCTCACTGTCCTCTGTATAACATGATACAGCTTCTGTATAACATGAATCCGGAAAACTCATAACAGGAGCAAATGATTGTGCACTACCAGAAAACATCATGCCATATGGCGTTTCGCCGGATGAACAAGGAGGAAAGTTAAATGGTTGACACAGTGGACTCATAGCCACATCAGCTTCAATATTTGAATCAAAGCTATCAAAGTTTGCTTGAGAATCACTACTATCGCAGCTACTGTTAAAATAATGTAAACTATTGTTCTTACTTCCTGTTGCACCGTACCGACTCATATCACCAACTAAATTACCAGGAGGTAGTTTAAGACCTAAAGTGTCTGTTAAAGTGTGCCGCCTATGTTGCAATTGACTGATATCAAAATCAGCTTCAACTCCCTCATCAATACTCGTCGTGATCATTTGTTGAGAAGTGTTCTGCAACACCTGAAGTTGCGGTACAATTTCTGTCAAACAGCCATTCACACCTTGTGGGATGTGAACATTATCCTCAACAAAACTTATGGGTGGCATTGTAGAATGATTTTGGTGTGAGGGCGGACTGTGGTTACAAGAATTAATACAGTCTAATGTCTTATTAAATTGTTGTAAAAATTGCTCCGGCAATGTTGAATGTGGAATTTGATTCACATTTTGTTGCTGCTGGATTTGACTGTGGATTCCCATTCCCATCATGACATTTTCGGCAATTGTGCTTGGACGCCTCTGACGAGCATCAATACGATTTTCTGTAGGAAAACTGCTTCTATGATGTTTTAGCCTGTCCAACAAAAGATGGTATATTGCTGTATAGTGGTCGTAGGCATTCTTTTGTAAAGACTGTAAAAAAAACAGAAATACTGTAGTTTATTTCTCAACAAACAACATAGGGCAAACAAACCAACCCCCGAACAGATGAAAACTGCTGTGATCAATTAACATAATGCATGAAATGGGATCTATTCTCATTTTCAAGAAATAAAATCTACTACTCCAATGAATTTTATTTGCAGATTATTCATTGTAATCATCATAATAACTACAATATAGTCAGGTACAACATAGACTGATAAAGATGGCTACAAGATGCAGAACATAAAAACGTACCTCAAACTTTACAAAATAAGTATAAGTTCCTAAGAATTTACTGAACTGTCAAACAAGGTCAAACTCACCTCAATTGTTTTACGTTGGTCAATTCCAAGACTTGTCATAAGACGTAAAATCTGTTCATTGAATTCACCTAACAGTGGATTGTGACCAAGGACGGGACTGCTAGGGCTCGGTGGCTTAGGTGGACCTCCGTTCATTGTCATCCATTTGTGACGCTTAATCTGTTCAATACTGTAACGTTTACTCGGGTCTACAACCAACATCCGACGAATAAGATGTTCACATTCTAGAGAAAAGTAAAGTAAAGGATGTCATAAAATATGATGAAAACACTAATTTTAAGTTAAGGTCTTAACAATATTTAACAAAGTGTTACCACAAGCAGAAAAAGAAGTAGTTGGCTAATAGAAGAAACTTTAAAATTTCATATTTTACTGTTCCTTAACATATAACTTTTTTTTATCTTGAAGACACTTATATATTACCTACCTGATGACATAAAAAAGGGTATTCTAAACCTTCCCGATATTACTCGATCTCGTAACATTTGAAGATTGTCGCCGTCAAAAGGTAGAGCACCACATACAAGGACATATAAAACTACACCCAAACTCTGAAGAAAAAAAAAACTTGAAACATAAAAATGCAGGTATTCAAACATAATAATTCCATTATTCAACAGGATATGAAATAATATGGAAAATACTTCAATTAAACCAGCTTTGATGCTTCGTCACCTAATTGAAAAATTCCTCACAAAACTAGTCATTTTTAAGGGAGTTCCTTAACGAGTACATAATTTTATTCCATATGTCAGAATAATTTACATTTGTGACCATATTGATATGCATCATAATTAAGAGCACTTTGTACCTCAGTCAACAATGTTCTTGACCATATTGATATGCATCATAATTAAGAGCCCTTTGTACCTCAGTCAACAATGTTCTTTACATACGAAATTTGTTCACATTTATGAATATTCACATGGGTGACTTTGATCTTGCTGATAACTTTCAGACGTATTTGAAGGCTATTAGTCATCTAGTAAACATGTCACTATACTTACCCATATATCAATTTGAGGTCCCAAATATTTTTTACCCTCGAATACTTCAGGGGCAGCATATGGAGGACTTCCACACCAAGTAGCTAAAGGTTCACCAGGTTTATAGTAGTTGCCAAATCCAAAATCTACAAATACATAACATTACAATTTAAAATATTTCCTGACCTATGTAACAAACAGAATACTACTCTTTTATATGTCAGCAGGTAACATGCAGAGATCAGCTAGGAGGAGGAAGATTCACAAAATATTGGGACATAATCTACACATCATTTTTGTTTTCACAGCCTGTACCTGTAAATCACATTGAATTGTCAACTTAAAATACTTCGCATGTTCTATTATATTAAGTTACATTATTTATTTGAAAGCTTTTCAACTTTAATACGAGCAGAAGATAACATAAGGTTAATTATGACAGATTTCTGAAACTTACCGGCAATTTTAATGTTCATATTTGCATCTAACAGCAAATTCTCCGCCTGAAATTACAATAAAATGACCATGACAATATAAATCTAAAAACTACAGATCAGAAGTAAATACTAATTGAGCAATTTTACATGTGCACTGCTTATTAATTACCTTCCATGAATGAGCCTACAGACAAGTATGCCATTATACATACCAAAGAACCTTGGGCGAGAACTATGGACAAGTTACATGCTAAATTGTCCTTACAATCTCCATTACATAACATTGCTGCCTTATTTATAGATTTAAACATATTTTTTAGCACGTCATGTAATCACTGCAATTATCTCAAAATAGCCAAAGTTTGACACCATTTGACTATAATACATTAAATAAGTCATAACAATGATCACACTGAACCCGGGGCCCTACTATAATACATTAGATAAGTCATAACAATGATCACACTGAACCCGGGGCCCTACTTGCTTTTCTTCACAGAATAGTTGTGATCTTACATTTTAAGAGAACAACACAAATGTCAAATTTATCATTTTAATCAAAACATGCTGTTTTTATAAAAACCAAACATTTTAAAAATCTAATATTTAATAAATTTTATATTTTAAGTCAGAATAGAGATTGATAAATAAATTGCCATAGAGCATAGTCATTAATTGTGTTACATTGTCGCAACAATTAAAATACAAAAAACATAGCAAATTGTTAAAAGCAATTTTCAACAGAATTAATATATCATATCTGATAATTTATTTATATTTATATATTTCGATAATGAATTATGCAAAGGTTATGATAATTTTAGAACTTTGTAAGTGTGTGATATTTACACAAACCATACACTATGTAATTGGAACTGCAGACTTGATTATTTAAAATGTCTCAGTTTTTCAGTTACAATGAAAACATACATATTCTTTATTCTTTAAAATTCCATACTATTGTTCATTCATTCTTAGTTTCAATGATTTACACCCTTTGTGGCTGTTAAGATTTAAATCCACACCATTTTTTAAAAAAGTTATTTAAATATATGTTTGTTCATTCAAATGTTAAGCAAGCCGGACTTGAAAACTGTGAACCCAAATGAAAAGCAAGTTATTAAAATAATAGTCAAGTGGAAACACAGCTCAAGGTTGCTTTCAAAGCCACAGTTTTTAGTACTTCAACTGAATACTCAATTGTGCAAACACTCGGACAAATGGGTTAACATTTTCAAGTGGTAATATATTTTTTTTTAAAAAGTGAAATGTTAACCCTAGTTTGTAAAGGGCACTTGTTTTATATGGGATCAGCATAAAATCAGTAGACTTACTTTGAGATCTCTGTGAACAACATGTAAATTGTGACAATATTCAACCGCAGTGAGAATCTGCCAAAACTTCTTGCGAGCTTCTACTTCAGAAAGTTTCCCGTGCTTTGCTATGTAATCTAAAAGAAACAAAAAAAACCACATATTTACGAAAAATTCCCAATATTCAAAATAAGATAAATTTTATATTTAAATTAGCATAATCACACAGATAAATCATTTTATCAGTAAAGGCTGTATCTATATTCTTCTGATGCATTGACATTTAGTTTGGTGACAACCCCAAACGAATGTTACACAAGTGATGATAATGCAAATAAAACATTTTAATCCAGATATCATATTGCACAATTCGTGATTAATAGACATTTGCATAAAGAGGCAGATAGGGTTTCTAACACATGACCGTTGTCATGTCAACAGTGACTTCAGAGCCCACAAAATCCAAGACTTTCAATAAATGTTACTAAGGCAACGAACTTGATATGACACTTGAGATAATTTCGATAAACTGGATATATAAAAAAGTGTCTGAAACAAATGAAACAGAGACTTCAATGATTTTATATATTTCTCTTAATGCAATCACTTTCCGAAAGCAATCTGATGATATTTAATTCCCCTGGTTTTATTACCGAGACATTAATTAAGTATAAGTACAATCATCAGGGTAACCGAGACATCAATTAAGTATAGGTACAATCATCAGGGTATGTACATGCCTCCTTATAAACTGTAAAGAACTTCAAGAAATTCCTTTCACACTGTCAGAATTGATATAAATTGTAACTAGATTTGTATGTCACATTGTAAAGCTGCAAAAATATAACTATTTTGAAGCTATTTAAAGTTACTCTTAAAAGTAGCATCATGATCAATAATTTCCGTTATTTGAAATTACAACATGGACTTTATTCTAAGTTTTAAAATGCTGGCACAATTAAGACAAATCAGGAATAAATGAATATTGTGTTGTGTACTTCATGACCCTATGTAAAGATGTCTCTATCAGTTTATGATAGATTTCAGCACATTAGAATATCATACATGAGTTTATAATTGAGCACAATTATCAATATCTACCATTAATAATGTTTAATAACAAAAACTTACTGACAGCCAAAAACACTATATTTTGTAAAAAACTTCAGTCAATATACAAATTGTTTTAAGATTCCACTGTGGTGTTGATTCAAAACTAACCACCCCTGGCATGTAAATACACTATAAATGAAAACATAGATTTTCTCAGTAAAATCAATATACTATTACGTCTGTCAGCTACCTTTGACATCATTGCTGTTATGTAGAATTATAAACATTGTAGAAATATGTGGAAATTGGTTAATGTGTTGCAGCTACTATCATTATTATTATAAACTGGTCTGCCGTGATGACATTTATAATACAAGCAGTTTTTCTTTTTATGTTTTCTGTGTTCTTTTTTCCCACAGAGTTTAGATTCATCATCATCTGGGAATAATATTTATATTTCACAGTGTCATAAAGTACATAATAACCAAAAAGTTTGCATTATGTTATTAAACCATGGAATACATGCAGGTCAAGGTCACACTTATAAAATGGGGTATTTGAATGTTTTGCATTTTTAAATATAAGAAGCAGAAGTAACAAATGGCCATTTTTCAAAGGCAATGCATTATAGTAACAAGAATTTGATGTAGGAACAATTAACTCATGGTAGGGATTTTAGATTGTCACTTTCCAGGGCATGCATCAGCATAGGTTAGTAAATGACTCGGTGCTCTGATCATTACTGCACAGGTGTGTAGTGTGTTGGGGTAAAACTAGCTAATCAGGTGATTGGTTTATAGCGAAAAATTTACAAAAGTTCAGAATTTTGGGGGTTTTGTGGTCCTGCACATTTTAAGAACTCATAACTGGCAAGAACATAAATTAATTAATATATACTTGCAGTGTATATACCGTTAATACAGCATAGTCTGGAAACATCAGTGCCATTATAAGTGGGTAATGGCAGCAAAGTCTTTAAAAACTTGTATTCCTAAACTTTATATGGATTCGGTTTTGGTCAACTTTATTGCTGTGCATCACAATTGTCCTAATTGGGGAAATTAACACTTCCTGGATTGAGAAGAAACCAAGTCGAGGGAAATGAGTGGGAAGCCAATGATGGCAAATAGGATGAATACCTCATTGAATTATAGTAGAAATTTGCGTCAAAGAGTTACTATATACATTGGTTCCAAAAGGTCAAAGATGGGTAGAATATAAAACCATCCCAGAATTTCAATCAATCATAAATGCTAATTAGCTAATTAGCAAATTATATTAATTAAGTGAAAGAAACACTGAAGTCAACATCATTGAACTAGGACAATTCCATTTTTAGTGGCAACATTACAGTAATACTATAACAGCAAAGACACTGATTTAAATACATCATAGTGACTGTATAAAATATAAAAGAAAACTAAGGAATGTCTGTCGAGATTTGTAGGCGGGTTTTTCCAAGAACTATCTATATACCACTAAAAATTTGCCATTCACAATTCTTAGGAAATCAATGCCATTTAATCTCTAGGAGTTTTTAATGTGCTCAACTGATTAATTCCTCAATATTTAAGTTACAGCAGAATAGTTATTATAGGAAATGTCAACTATTACTATTTATGAACGAGTGCAATTACTCCAGAATTAAAAACCCACAAAAATGTTTGCTTTTAAAATAATGACTTGTTTAGAATATTTTAATTGTACTTGTTCAGTTTGAATGTTTTTTCTTGATCAGTTATAAACTTTAGTGTGTTACTTTAAGTTGACCTATCCCTTGCGCTGATATTCCTAGTGCACTTAATTCTTGCTGCAGTTTCTGCAAAGAATATACAAGGCAGCCAGGCAACTCTCAAACTTTCCCTCAGTTCCCTTATTGTAGAATACAAATGAAATAGTACCCAGTACAATTTGCTTAGAGTCAGCTAAACTTACCAAACATTTCTCCATTGGGTGCGTACTCTGACACCAAATACAGCATATTCTTGGTTTCCATAACCTGCAACAGAAAGTAAAATTTTCAAGCAAAAATCTACAAAGCAGTCTCTCACGATTCCAGAATTCATTCGATTCCTTGTGTTCTTGCTAAGATGGTAATTTTTTTGTTCTTGAATACGGACAATAATTTTGAATACATGTATAAATAGGAAAACTACAAATTTGGTAGTTTACTCTGTTTAATATTTCAATGCTAGCAGGCAACATTTTAATTCCTTGTTATAAAAAAAATCAAGTTTTGGAGATGCCAGGTGGGGTCACCATCTGCAACAGTAACACAGGTAGATAACTATATTTAAAACCGAAACCCAGTGTTTATCACCTGTGGATCAATAAGGCTAAGGCAAAGGTTACAGGCCTTATCCTATATCATCTTATGTTACAGCACATTTTAGTCCATTAGGCTATAGATTGCACAGTGTTTCACAAACTATAGGCCCATTCACACTTACCACTTGGAGCGCTTCACAATAGAGCGCTCTATAATAAAGCGCTTCAGCCTCTAATGTGTACGCGAATAATTCGCTTCAAGAGCATTAAAATAAAGCGCTTCAAGCA
>JAOXYB010022637.1:0-16841 GCA_028565635.1 Phoronis ovalis | reverse complement strand
GTTTGAATTATACACACACTTCAATATATCTCGAGATCCTAACTTATTTACTTTTATTTATAATTTTCCATATAAATTGAATACAAAGATAGAAATGTATGCCAATTTATTTATTTTGCATCAGAGTGACTCAAAATATTCACAAAATATCTTTGTTATGATCCCTGAATGAAGAAGGTCTTTTTGAAATGCTGCTAAAAAACAAATTAATAAAGGATGAATGCTAATCCAAGGAGCTTATGTTTATTAGTAAACACTATTTTAAAAATGTTTTAAGAGAAGCCAAGCATACTTACGGCACCATAACATTGAGCGAATGCACAATATCAAACAAAACCTATTCTTATTGTTTTACAATTTACACATTAATTAATTGTATGGATTCTTGTTCTAAAAGCATCACACGATCAAACAAAATTAAAAAAACTGGTTACGGTTACTGAAGGTTTATATTTAAGTCTTTGTTCATTTATGGACTATTGCGGCGACTAATCGACAAGATGAAAGCAAACTGTCTATGAAACAATAAGATGGTTAGCTTACAAATTGCATTTTAATTCACATTCACTTACGGATTATTATCATTATTCATACCATTTTGATCAGGAAATATTATCCGATATTTTTACTCACTTTTACTGTTAAGTGTTACGTTTATAAGAAGTGGTAGTGATACCGAAGTTATGGAAAATTAGATTCTCATTGAGTCAGTGACAGACGCAAAGGGAGTTGAATAAGAGGATTTTCATTTGCCACCACGCGTCGCTTAATTAGATAAAAATAAAGTTGATAAGTGTGACACAGGAAAATTTGGTTTGCAACTTTGGAACGTTAACTATTATAAAGATTTTAATTTAATCATATTCAAACTTGATTGATTATTTATTTGTTTCCATGTTAACCGGAAAACATGTTTATTTTGAATAAACAAACCTAGGGGAGGATTGATTTTTAATGAAGAGAGAAAATCCGTAGTGTTATGGCATGACTGATTTTGTTTTATGGTTGGAAGTTCAACGTGTGTTTCTTATTTGTTACCTACATGTATTATACTCGTTTATTGTTTTAGTCTAATATACAAATGATATATTTTTTGATATATATTAACGGCAAAACAATATTCATAATTCTAACATTCCAATACATAACCTAGAATCGTACCATGCAGTCACAGACGCAAATTTAAATATTATAGATATTATTATGTTCACTACACGATGTCACTTGGTTCAGTGGCTTGATCCCGGGGATATTGAAATACATTTGGGGTGTGCTATCTTTGCACAGGAACCCCGGGGCAGGAACATACAATGAACATGCTAGCTACTTCTGATCTTTTTAAAAGCAACTGACGATTTTTTTTATTATAGCTTGTGTTTTATAAAAAATATTAGTGGCTGCTACAGTAAATTCCAAGACGAAAAATTATTAAAATTCCAAATTTGACATATTGAGCTTTATTTTGCAAAATAATCATAACATTCTGTTCTTTATTGCCTTTTCTCTAATTATTTTTTAATTGTATGCTCGAGCAACCTAGAAATCCTACCGTTACATACGATCATTAAGAGAGATAATGAAAGATGCACTAAGTTAAATGGTCTTTAATTAACTGTGTAATTAATAAATTGAAGTAAGGGAATCGATCGTGTTTAGACAGTCGTAATGGTCCATTCATATACATGTACTCCCGCATGTGGTATTAATTAAGTTCTATTGAATGTTGAAGCTGTTTATTCCTGTACAGAACTTAACTAGGTGCATCTTGCGAATGACTACCTGCTTACCACATATATTGTTTGGAAATATATAGATTTTCATCAGCTGCGATACAACGCTGGGAACAGCTTAAACATAGAAAATACAAAAAAAATATTATAACATATTTGTAGTCAATTGTAGATTTACCATTTCGCACTGTTCAAATAAGCTCATTTTTGATGTTTAAAAAAATCACAGCATGAACAGAAGGAGACATTATTAATATCAGTAATTCTTAATTCATCTTAATTCCATTAGTAATATTAATAACAGAGTTGGAGATATCTCTAATTCAATTGTTGATATTATCTCTAAATAATTGAATTTATGTTAATTTGACCACCCGTACAATACAGGTAACCAACAGTTATGTTTAAATATAAGTCTTCAAAGTTTGATGTCTTTACTCTTATTTCACACTACTACCCAGGATTTAATACTGAATAAATCATCAAATACTTAACTGGCTAAAACCTGAACTATAATCGTCAATATTCTATGAGCAACATTATTATATACGTGTCTTTCACAAACAGGGATTACGTTTAAATATTTTAGCCAGAGGTGTTCAAAAACAGTATCACATTTTTTTGGATTGCCATGCATCATGATAACACTGAACCCTAAATATAGTGTCACCATTAAAATGCACCTACGACAACACTGTAACAATTATTCATTACCTGCAATTAGAACTCTCCGTGCAGCGAAAAGTGAAGGGGTACGTAAGACAGGACGTCAAATAAAATTGTTTGTCATAAGTTGTCTTTTATACAGTGGTGTTAATTAAAGCTACAGTTTGCCACCTATTTAGCTGGATAATGTAATATTTTAACACTGCAAAATTGTCACGTATACCGACTGTTCGGGGGCATTGTGAATATATACGTATGCATGTGCCGCCCTTCAGGATATTGACCCGTTAGCCGGGATATTTTATTAGGGTGCCGGGTATTTGTGCTGGGGGAATATTTCAGGATGGGATTTTAGATTGTATTGAAAAGTTTTATGATTTATCGGAGGTGCTTTAATGTTGGGCTATTTCAAAGCTGATCTGTTTCACTCTAGGATATTTCAAGTTGTACCCCTGGGCGTCACACCGCTAATAGTGCAGATAATCCCTATAACGATGATGGATTAAAGAAAAGAGATCACTATCTAAAGAAAACTGCTTTTTGTTAGGGAAAACTATTTTTTGATTTTAATTCTAGTCAAAACTTAAAAGAAAATAGTTTTTATTGTATAAGCTATGTATTATCCATTTATCGAAGGCAAGGATACTGCTTAGTAACCTCGTTGATGCCAGCACAATGACTTTTTGAGCTCATATTGAATTTTATGAATTATGTATTTTGGAACCTTTTGACCTGAATATTACCCCATAATTGGTCGACCTCTAAAAGGCATGAAAAGTTTCTTTTCCACACAAATTTGAGGATTTGACATTTTGATACTGATAGGTAAAAGACTGATATCTCGAATTGATCTTTTTTAGTAAATTGTGCAAAAAAAATATAACTAATAAAACAATTTCTATTAAATAAAAATAATTTCCATGGCAACGGATTATGATTTTTATTGGATTTTTTTATAGATAAAGATAGAATCGCTTTCGGTGCAAAATTTGGCAAGAAGAAGGTAAGCTTAAGCTCAACTCCTTGCTTAGTAATGATACAAGTCAACCTACTCGGTATGTCGGCCCAAAATAAAAATCTGACCTGCTGCATGGTACATCAAAGGTCATCAAATGACCTCAATGAAATTCGTTAATTAAGATTATTTTTAACATTTTAGATATTTATTCATTTTGTCTATAGAAATTACTTTTTGATCTTAAGATCAAATATCCTCTGAATATGGAAAAAATAATTCTACAAAACCGATAAGATTGTGCTCTTAGAAGCAATCCTTGATTTTATCCAAATAAAAGATCCATGCATATGTAAACAAAACAGTTACAGCTTTTGCATTGTAAATTCCACATAACCTACATCCATACACTCCTGGCCTGGTCTTTAATATTCAAACCTATCTCTGCATTACACTTAGCGTATTTTACTTCAGTAACCAAGCTGGATTAATTGCCTACTGGTTTTGCAACAAAGTAATTTACAATTTACATGAGAATATTTCGGTTTCTAAAATCTATGTGATACTTTATTATCACAGATAGCTTGTATCAACAAGACAAAAGTCATACTTTTTGAGCGAGATTTTATAAATCATATTCGTCTGCGGAAATCTTCGCTGTGCATAGCTATTTCAACTTTTATGGTTGAACGTGGATATAGACTATATCTAGTACTTGAAGCAAGAATGTTAGTAATTGTCTAAAATATAGGGTCCATTCTGCCGGTAGGATCGAGGAAGGGTAAAAGAATTGTCGTTTGCCTCGCCTAGTAAAACTACTCTGCACCTAGTTCCTTCTTTAGCCTAACTGTGGTTACCTGAAGAGTTATATAGTATCTCATGTGTGGGCTTATTTTTTTCCTGTTCGGTAATTTACCATGTTAAATTCGGTATGCTTCGGAGTTAAATCAGTGCATTTAATCCATATCATCCGTGAATAATATAAATCTTTTTTTTTAATTCCATGTCATTGCGAAGATGAGAAAACCTATTTGAATAAACATGTAATAAATGTCAATGATCTATTGATGTGGAAAAGCTAATAAAGTAGAAATTACGAAAAACGAAACATATTGCATAATTCATATTAATATATATCGGAGGATATTGTAAGAATATTTCTCCATGGATGGAGACCTGGCTGGAGGCAAACCCAGGGTGGCACACTACAATTAAGCTCGACACTTGAAAAACGTTGATGCATATTAATGTGTTCTAACAGAAACTTGAATTTAAAAATTCTACAGATGTTACAAAATCTAACAACATTCCGTGTTGATTTCATGCTTTTTGCGGAGCAGTATAATGGCATCAGAATTTACTCAGATTGACAAACTATCAATTCGTAACGCTATTCTCAATTTTTATTGATGCACCTGCCAAATTGCAAATGAATTAGAAGGAACCTGTACCTGCAGTGTATTCAGCACAAAAAATGGAACTTTACCTGTTACTAAAATTGTTTGCTTTTAGTCCTTTCATAAGTATGTAATTCCCATTACTTTCGCCTTTCCAGCTGTCTAGGAATGTAACGTGCAAATCAAGAGGTTTTTTATTGATGTATGCCTAATTAATTTCCAGAAAATAATATGCAGACTGCCATTATCTAATCTATTTGCATATATATGTAAAGAAAACAAGAAATTTCCGTTTTATGATACTCTCTTAAAAAGATAATACCCACATGTTGCCAAGAAAGCAAATCATTATACAATATTCTCTTATATATAGTTTCTTTTTACTTGTTGGAAGAAGGGAAAGCTTATGAAAAAATATATCTAGCTGCATGTTCAAAAAACTCACTGGTTGTGCGTAATCTGTACTATCTTCAGACAGATGACACGATTCAGTTATTAATACACATAGCTAGCAGTCTTGAGAACAAGAAAACGTGACTTTTGTCTCGCGTTCATATACATAAATATTATTTTAATTATGAAATTGGCCTTTGTATTTTTTTTAATACGAATATTACGTAAATTCGTTCTTTATTAGATAAAGCAAATCTGGAATACAAGTCTAGAAAAAACAAACACGATATTTGTTGATTTATTTACTAGATGATAATTTTCGAACTAATATGCCCTTTACACAACAGGAATCTGTTTTACTATGTTTTTTAATATCCAGGGTCAAATCCTTCCATTTGATTAGCCTCATTTATTTAATAGTGGTCGAATGCAGTTTGTCCTGTATGTTACCCCATGAAAATGTGGAAATAATCATTACGTTGACAGGACGTATAAAATACAAATTGCAAAAACCCCGGTGCATTATGCTGTTTATAAAAACTTCAGGATAATAGGTGGGAAACAGCTGACTGCTACAGGGTGTCAAGGAAATATGTACACCTATCAAAACTACGCAATCGTCTTTATTGTCTAAGTCGTCGTCAGCATCACTGTTTTGATGGTAATTTTAATTTGATACAATTATAATCCGCCACATGTAGTCAACATTATGATCACTATCATCGCCATCGGTGCTATTATCGTCATCAGTATCATCACAGTCGTCGTCGTCTTCATCATCATCATCATTATCAAGTTGGTATAGTATGTAACCTGATGTTCATACTTTTCGGCTGAACCTGTATTTCGCCATATGGCGATGAATGCGAGACTGAGCAGACATCTTCAACATCAATTACGTAAATATAGCTGACATTGAATAGACTATATAGAGATAAAAATTAACACAATCGTTTCCAGCTAAAAAAAATCTGAGATGAGTCAATGTGTGTAATACGATCGACTTTAAAATATCCAATGAATACAAAGCAGTGTATGTTGCGTCGCTTGTGTATTTTCATTCATTAATCACATTAACAAACCCTTTAACGTACCCTTTTTGCAAATCAAGTTTTGATGGTGAAAAATAACCCTTTGACAAACCTTAACGTTCTGAAAGCAACACCCGATTACCAATATTTCGATTATAATAATATATAGATGATAAAAATTACCTCCCTTTTCTTGCGATTTTTCGTTTTCGCACGTGGACCCATGTACCCCACGAGACTGTTACTTATCATGCAAATTGGTCTGATTAAACATTTGGAATGGAATCAGTATTAAGTGCTGTCCCTAACATCAGTGACATAAATGGATAAATGAATGGGAATGTTAAAGAATAAAAATTAAAATGTTCCAATTACCTGTAAAGTACATGTGGCCTTAACCGAAATATCGGGGAAATAACTTACCCACCACTCTGTACTAAACCACTTCCCTATGCTTGATTGATGGCACCGTCTAACAAGCGGGTGACAGCACTGATGCTGTATAAGGGTACATGTGGATAAATCAATTTTCAAAGTATATAATTCTGTCTTCTGCAGGAACGTTTTAAATAACATTTCAAAAAATGACCTTTGACCTCAACAATGAAGATCAACAATACCTCACGAAAGGGATGTCACTTTCAGAACTAACTATGTCTCTACCTCTGACGCCTTCGAGATGCAGCTTGTTGAACATCAGCAGAAAAAAAATGAAAGTAGAAAGTGTACAAAACCAGTAGTACTGCCTATACAGACTGTAATCCTAATTATCAGAAAACACGAACATTGACACTGAGTTCGTGTGTTGTGGGTGAATGGCGACGTAAAAGGAAAAAAAATATTTTCAACTTGCCTGTAAACGGGCTTGTAAATTATCATAGGAACATCTAACAATACTGCATTCCCTGTGCGAGGTTGACTATATCTCGACGCGATACGATATTTTAGGTTCCTACTATCGTTTGACAGTAAGCTAATATTCTGTGCTTAATACGTGCATAATGTTATAAGGAAAATATTGTTTCCCGTTTTTTTTTTGGCCTACAGACATTACTAGTATATATTAAAACTTCCTCTTGGCCGCATCTCACCATAAGGGCAAGTGTGTTATGTATGTGCACATGAATAATTTACCTTTCGTTTGACTATATCTTAATTCTTCAGACTCATTTAACAACTTATCAAATGCTCGCTTTACTTTATTGCAATACGCCTAGATTACAGTGTCCGTAAGTACCATGTCAGTACAAAATGTGATAAAATAAAGAGAACCGTTGCACTTGCCGCTTTTCTGTATTGTTTGCTTGTCTGGATTTTTGTTTGTTTTTACTACAGTCAGTTTATTTATTATTATCGATTATCAATAATTTTTACTTGCATTATGCGTTTGTTATGAATCTATGAGAATTACACAAGATGACGTCCTCAAGTGTATCGATGCTTGTTTCAGTATTGGAGGAAGATTTTAACAAATTGTGTATTCCATGCGATTATCCACTAATGAAAAAAAACGTAAATTATGCAAGTATTAAGTTATCACAATTAACGCCAAGCCACAGTACAGCACGCCAACAATGCAAAAAGAGTTTTGGAGAAAGAATGCCACGTTACAGTAAAGACATATTCATCAAATACAGTCTGCTGAAATTTACGTGTATTCCGGGGGGGGGGGCAACTTGCGTATAAAGTGGTTTATTAGGGGCACGAAAAAGAACCTCTAAGCAAAACATCTCTCAAAAATGGTACCCAATCCAAGACTAAAACATGTAGACGAACTTATGAAAAGGTATGTTCAACTTAATATAATATACATGGTTTAACAATATTTTGATACAGAAATGATTTTTTTCCCATTTTAAAAATCTAATGAATAGGAGTACAGAATTTACGTGGTTAGCCGGGCAGCATTGGAGCTTTGCTGCCATATAGGCGTCCCCTGATTGGGCGTGATCCCGGATATGCTAAGTGGTTATAGGGTAGGAAAATCAACAATTTTGACCAAAAATAGTATGGTATTTAACCCTGATCTCGCTTAGTCTATTTTGCAAGACGAGTCTTGCTTAGGGTCCAATTTTCCCGGTGACAGTTTTTTTTGTTGTTGCTATTCGAAAATTTCCCGAGGTTTTGGATAGGGTGCCAGTTTCGGCATAGGTCTTGCTCACGATCCATTTTTAGGACCTTTTTTAGGCCATTAAGGAACAAAATTACCCACATTTCATTTGAGTGCCACCGAGACTAGTAGTCTCGTCTTGTCTATATACTCTGTAAGGTAGTAATTTTACTACATCACACAAAGTATATGGGTAGTACATGGCTGAAGGATGAACCGCACGGTTTTAATCTGGTACATTTATGTAATTGGACTATGATAATATTAAAGTATCATATGTTAGTGGTTAAAATTACTCTGCCAGGAAACAGGAAACTTAATAACTTTGGGATTAAGCATTTTATAATATACTACCTATTACTACTTACATGGTATACTATCATGTCTAGGCCCGGGGGGCAGTCAATATGAAAGTGGGTACGCATGATCCAACAAAATTTCGCGTGAAAGGGTATGTTGGTATGTTTTTCGAACCACCGGCGCGTAACGGGCATTACGCGTTTAGGGTCTGTTTTTTGGCTAAAATCACGAAAAGGGGTGTTTTTTGGAGGTGTGACACTTTGTTAGGGGTGTTTTTTCCCAAAAATTACTTCCTTAGGGGTATTTTTTCAGAAAACTCCCTTACTGGTGTATTTTTTGCAAAATTTCACTTCGTTAGGTGCTTTTTTGAAAAAACATGGTACCCACTTTCATATTGACTGCCCCCCCCCCCATACGGTATCTATCACTTTCTACTTAATTATCCTATTAGAGTTCAAAAATATTTTAAAGTAGCGTTTGTAGTAATTACTGACTATGAATAGAAATCTCTTGAAAAAACTAATTCGACCTACATCGTTGTACATTAGCTAATGGCAGGAGTAATAGTCCCTTCTTTGAAGCACAATTTCGGCCATAGAAATAAGCTGAGTTTATATGAAAACCCGGCGAGAAGCTCTGGAGGGGAAGCGTACTAGCATTCTATAGACATGTTAACAAAGTTACTGCTTTGTGCCAAATATGTATAAAGAATTTACCTGCAAGGATTTTCTTATTTCCCCTTGAAAATACGTGACTGGTTATTCGATGTTATAGCCACCATATGACCTGGAGACGTATTTTAAAAATAACATTAAAGAAGAAGCTTTTTTTCAAAATAAATTCTAGATGACGTTATTCGATGAGAAATGCTTAGCTCGTCATAGCAATTCATCCAAATTGAAAGACTCGCGAATTAATTCACAGAAAACATCATTAAAACGATAAAATGTATAACATTATCACAGCATTGTTAAAGTGTACGGTTAACAAAGTGCATAATAAATGTAGTTCTCGAAAAAAACGCCATGTGTGTGCAAACATTACCACCTGCTGCATCCAGTTCTAATTTTGGAAATCCGCAATCTAACAAAAGTACCGGTCAACTATCTATGAAAGGAGTCGCGTACACACAAAACAAAAAATGTGAACCCAATTATAACCTGCACGTACGGCGTGTTTATAGTTTTATTGGTTTCGCAACAAGGTTGCCATACAGATAAATGGAGAAATCTTGTGATCATGATATAATTATTATCTCTTTAGAAATTCAGAATATTCCGTGCAATTATTGCATGTCGAAGTCAATTAGAATTTACAATTTCAAAATATGCAATATCTGAGAATCTAAGAAGACGAAAAATATTAGTTTTACATGTTAAAATGTATTATTATTCGGAAACTTTCTAATCCAAAAAAGTATTGCGGGATATACAACTCGTGTATATCAATATTTGCTATTAATTACTGCGTATAAACTGGCATTATGTACAATTGTTAAGAGTTTACATTGCATTGACATTGTGCTGTAAGTTATTTTGTGTAGACATGATTAAAATGTAAAACACATGCGCTCATTGGGTGTGCATAATAAGAGCAATCCTCATATAAGTACGTTACCTGATATAAAACTAAAGGTAAACACCATAATATTCAACATTAATGCAATATTGTTCGTGCTGTATTCTCAAACATATGTCCTCTAAAGTATTTGCACGTAAATCACTTTTGCTGCCCCCGGGTTGTTCAGTAAATATAACAGACACTAGCCAAAATATATTATGATTATTGATGCAACGCGTGACAAAAAATTGTACGTCACGATTGGTCGCGCCCATGGCGGTGCCAGTAAAATGTTTTCAGGTAACGTCTTCTATGCGGTTTAGACCGCGGATTTAGAGACCTTATTACAATAAATACATCCCAATAGACTAGTGCTGCTTGTGGCCTACACTTGCTTTAGCCAGTTTGCTTTTTAAACTTTTTATACATTTTTTACTTAACTTCAATGTTTTGAATTAATAAGATATGATTTTATTTAAATGTGCCTTACCAGTAATTACTCCGCTAAAGTAATGTATCTTTTACTTATTTAAGAGATTTCCCTGTGTGTGAGTACTCTGTTGCCGGACGCGGATACAGTTTGGAGGTAAATCAACAAAAAAAAGCATTTTCTGCTGCAAAAGCACTTTCATTCTTTAAAATAACACGCGATGTTATTTCTTTTTCACAAGAATGAAAGCAGATTCAATTTGTAATAACACTTGAACATGTACAAAATGGCTTGATATAACGAACCAGCACCCTCCGTGCACCATAAATTAAATTGAGATAGCTTAATATCGTTTTTAAGTTCAATTTTATTGCAATTTCTTTATTTTCCAAGAAATCCCGCAAAATGTTGTATATTAAATCTGCAAAATGCACTAAAAGTGTCGTACATACTAGCTGCTAGCATATTTTTGCACCCAATAACTTTAGGTAATGAAACAATAGGGACAAGAAATGCTCCTCTTACGTTACTTGAAAATTGCCCATGTTATTTCGTGTCACCTTGTACTCTTCTATCATTGCGATTAACACACATTGCATGTACTCCCATGAGCCATTTTAATTATACTAAAAAAATAAATCATCATGAGAAATGTATTGTTTTACTGAAGTCAGCATTACATTACATACAAATGTTTCTGTAATAGTAAGTCAGTACTTTACATGTACCTGTTTCCCGATCTGATTCCCCAAAGTCTGAATGGACATTTCCTTTAATTTTGTAAATAATGTTACAGTTATTCCAGATAAGTATTCAGTTTGAACAAAACAGATTTCTAATTAAAGTGGTACTGATGTTTCTCATCATTTACATCAAAGAGATTAGATGATTTAGAATGAATAATTCGTGAAATCGGTACTCCTAGCACCATTTAAAGTGTAAATCGAGTGTGTCCCATAATTAATTAAATGCCTTGACGTTTTTTCATGTTAACTGTCTTCTCCTAAATTGTTAATTTATCATATCATTCGGCTATTTAATAACATTAA
Organism: Phoronis ovalis; assembly: GCA_028565635.1. NCBI lineage: Eukaryota > Metazoa > Phoronida > Phoronidae > Phoronis > Phoronis ovalis. Next base: position 5,220 of record JAOXYB010022637.1, on the reverse strand, counting down.
ACAAATTCTGAAAATATGATAAACACAACTATTTGTTATTATGTGTAAAGAATATCATTGCGAAGTTTCACCATTGTATGTTCTTCGTTTGACTACTAAAATCAGAGCGCGTTATTTTCAAATGGAGTTTCAACAATTTATCTCGATACCTTTTTATAATAAAGGCTTGTTCAAAAGGTGTGAAAAAGCATCTGTGCTACATATATCCAGACATAAATAATACTTATAGACGGACTTTTCAGTTATTGATCTGCACGCTGGGATCAACACTGGAGTTCACCTACCTGGTGGTGCCCTCAGGAATCGCGAAAAACCACTTCAAACAGCAAATAAATACACTAATGAAATAAATAAGAAAATAAAATAGAATAACCACGACCTAAATGAAATTTTATTTGGGTCGTGGTTCTCCCAGTTTTTCTTAGATACAACTATATTTATCATTAGAATTTAGATGCATCCATTACATCGTAGATCCGACCCACCAATGTTTTCTTGGTTGAACTACATCTCTATCCCATTTTACTTACATTAAAGTAAAGTATTCTGCGAGCACCCCGATTTCTTAATCGACCAAAAAAATCGATCATTTGCTTACCCCGTTGCTTACCACGGCTGAGTGAGACCGTGCGCGAGGTTTAAAATTTCCAAAAAAAAAATGGATGTTTTCCTTTGCTTGAATTTTATTTTCTCTATTGACCTCTATTAGCTAAAAATGTTTCAAGCAACTGAATAACCACGACCTTCTCCTCAAGTGACTTTCGATGTTCTTTTTTAGTCAGTGTTTATGATCCCTTAATACTAGGATATATAAAACTCTTAGAGTTTTATATATCCTAGCTTAATATAACTCTTATTCACTATACATGTACAGCTAACTGTTCCGAGATGAAACTTCTTTTAACTTGTATGTTGTTTAGTACTTTATGTTAGTGCGCACTATTTCACTTATTAATATTAGGTTTTATAACTGTTCATTAAACATCAGTATACTATATTTCTGTCTTTGTTTATACCTTACCCAGCAACAGGCATAAAATACTGAAAATAAGAATGAGTCGAACTACATCCTTCTGCAAACTATGACTTTTCGAAAATTGCATATTCACAATGACCGCGAAAAATAATCATTTCCGATCTAATGGAAAGTAGCATTTGAATGAATTTTACTCATGATCAATTGACCATCATAGCAACTTATGTGGTAACTATTATAGTTAATATAATCTAGAGTTTTATATATCCTAGACATAATACAGAGTTAAAACTTACTTTTGGTTGTTTCATGTCCCAATTCAATAAGCATTGCCACATCTACCTACATATGGTATGTTGTTAGTGGGTTCCTTTCAATATTAAATTTGATGCATGTTAACTTTATATAATACTAAATAACGCATAATAGGTACTAACCTATCAAAAGTCTGATCAAAACACAATAGCCCAAACAGTGTGCCTGTGCAGAAGATTATTACTTATTGTCCTGAGTTTAGTGTACCTGATGTTCTACTCTTTTTTCTGATCGAGCTAATAAGTAAGGACCTAACTAAATATACAAACATTTGATAATCTTCATCCTGCCAGAGGACAGGTACGATTTTTTCTTTGTAATAAGACAACTTTATCTATTTGCAGTTTCCTATATTCGCCATTATGGGACATGCAGGCTACATACACATTCATACAATGTAAAATAGTTTATTTGTGAATAAAATATATGTATATTCAACTTGACATTTAAATAATGACATTTTATCAGTGAATAGTTAAATCAATGTTATGGAAAAAATGATATTTTCAGTGCTAGGACAACCTTCATGTTTTCTCACATATCTCCTGGTGGACCAAACTTGAAAGGAAGTTATCACACAATATTAGAAACTAAATTGTATATATCAGATGGAAATATTTTTGTCACTTTCATATAGACAAAGATTCAGTTGATTTTATGTACAGCACAAAACATTAGTAGTGCAAGTTTATTGTGTAAGTTGCACAACCTTTCACGCATAAGCAAAAAAAGTCTATTCATCACTTCTTGAAACAAATGCTCTCTTGCACTTCTACATCCAATGAACATTATGATCCTAATGAAGTCCCTGCTGACAGCCAGGTAACAATGAGCCTGTTAGCGGATATGGTGGTCTTCAAGGAAAAAAGTTTTAAAAGCAGTTTCAAAAAATAATGAATTACTGAACACAAATGAAGCACAGAACATAGTGTATGGCAATCTATGATGTCCTTTTGAATATATAAAAAATATCTAACGGGGTGCAGTGGTACACAAAAAAAATTTAAAAGTACTCACTGGAACGAAAAATCATCATCTCTATCCATATGTATTATTTCTGCAATCTGACTGTTAACCAAATAAATCACAGCAGGACACTCATCTGTGATCTTTGAAGCTTAAAATAGTCTATTTTTCTGTCAAAATCACACCACGAAAAATTGCATTGTCGCTTATTAGACCATATCATTGTTAACAAAAACTGATGCACTGTCACTGACTAGAGCATGCTACTGTATCGATTTTAATGCATTTATTTAGCAAAACGATGACATGCAAAATGACAAAGTTCGTCATACAAATATGCGAAAATTCATTAAAACAGATGCTGTATAACTAATATAACAAAATACAGTAGTCAGTAAATGATAAGCCTAATGGAAATTGCTTGATATGATTAATAAGTCTATACAAATATGCAAAGTTAAAAATGAGCAATGATTGGAGATAAAAGCATATAAACGCATCATTTTGTTGTTATTTCAATAACTATAATGATAAAGCTTTTTTCAAATAAGTCTGTGTGATAAAGAGAACACTATCTTAGCAGAAATCATCAAGGAAGTATTTGCTTGCTTTATCTTTTTTAAAAATGCATTGTCACGTTTGCCATGCAATGCTTAGAATTTTGTTAAAGGTATTGAAAACCAAATGTCGACTGGCTTTTGTTTTAGACATGCATGTATCACCTCTGTTAATAATAAAACAACTCAAATTCAAATGCACTATTAAATTGCATATAAAAAATGTATAACAAACAAAAATAAATAATTAGTTTTTTTGCAAAACGTTCTTTATTGAAATCAATTAAATAAAAACAGTTAAACATAGACAGCAAAACCAAATTATGTATGACACCTACGACATATGTCACCTGTTACTAGCCATTACTGAATCAGCTAGAATGTTAGATCACCTTTTCAAGTCCCTGTAAGTGGTATACAACCATCAAGGAATGTTCATATCATCAAGCTTTTTCTGAAGATACTCCGAAAATGATCACAACTTCTTAACTTAAACTTTAACTTCTTTACGACATATTGGACAAGTTGGATTAGACTGCAAAAATCAGAAATTTAACAAAAATTTATCAAAACCGTATTTAAAGGCATTTATGCCAAAACAATGAATGACCATTATGTTGACTGCAGTTTAAACAACAGCAAGTTGTAATAGCAGACAACATCAGAACTGAGATCATACATGCTACACAGCTTATGCATGTGGTCATAAGAAATTAGATGTCTTAATATAATGTTTTACTGTAGGACTGGTGCAAAATACTTGTTACTAGAGACATCTAGTGGATAAGGTTGGTTGCTAAAATGAGGTGTAATATATCAAAATTAATAATGAAACGTTTTCAGCCTGGATAAATACTGTTTTCTCATCTAGATAGCACCAGTTACCTGACCATTTAGCATTCAGTATGACAAAGCGAGAGATGGTGAAGGCCCTAATATCTGCTGCTACCAATTAGTATACCTGTTTTCTAAAAAATCACTGGAGTATAGCTGATTAAGGAATAAGTACTGCACAGATAACCGCCTGGTTTTGCACACAACTAGTTTTATTGCATTGAAATTGTCTCAGTATCCACATTACATCATATTTTAAGTATGGACAGATAAAACATAAGTAATAAACTGATCATAAAAAAATCAACAACCAAAAAAAAAAAACGTCAAAACAAAATAATACACTAAATTTTTTTTAAAATGCAAAATGGTCGCCAAAAGGTAATGCTCGTTGCTCCCACTGAAAAAAGGATCCCTAAACGGGAGGTGTATGTAAAAAACCAACCCCTAAACGGGCAGTTACATTTGCCAAAAACATACCCCTAAATGTGCTTTTCCGCCAAAATCGACCCCTAAACGGGTTCCCGGGAACCCCGTCGAACGGCAAAAAAGGTACCCAATACCCCCATTTTTTCGGACAAGCATGGGTACCCGACTTCCCTTCAAGTTAGCTCCCCGGGATTTCAGAACATATATATGTTTCACAAAAGCCCCAAAGATATATAGACAAAATGTTAATAATTCATATCTACTTTATTCACTAATTAAAATATGTAACTTGAACAGACCTAACATTATTGTGGAGAATACTAGACTGATTTCCAATTAGTCAGCACAGGAGTCGTTACGTAACATGTTATTCAAATTTAAGTTTTGCCCAAAGTAATGCCTGTCAGACTACTAGCACTTTGGCAAGTTATAGATGAGTATAGATTAAATACACTGTGGAGTTACCAAGCTCTGCATAGATACTAATGGATATTAATTACACATTACATTATGAATATTGCACATTAGAATTATGAGACATCAAAGTGATAGTGTATTTGCATGTCACCCTTAAAATTCTATCTAATTGCCGAGTCAAAAAAAAGCTTACTACAGCTTACATGCCTTCATATTTCAATTAGTTTATTTAGCACATCCTAATCGAACCATCCATATTTGTTTGATATTTATTTGTCACATACTTAATTTTGTTGTTTGCATTCCACATTGCATAAAGAACGAAAAGCCTTTGTGTTTACTTGGTTAGTGGTTACCCAGGGGTACTTTCCAAAAAAACTTGGTGGGGTATGGGGCCCCGAGGTAAAAAACTCATAACCCCAAAAATATACCCTATGATAAAAAATTATTTGCAAATATAATACACACCTATAGTAAAAAAGGTCTAGAAATATACACCCCAGTGGCGGATCCAGGATTTTCCTGAAGGGGGGGTGGAAGAAAAGCATTTGGGCGAGCGCCCAAAGGGCACAAAGCAAAACTAGGGGGTCCGGGGGCATGCTCCCCCGGAAAATTTTTGAACATTGGTGCGTTTTCCTGCAATCTGGTGCATGACACTCTGCGCTCCTTTTTATACATTTAAACGTAAATTATTATTGTTAAGACTAATTAATTTAAAGAAAAAAA
>JAOXYB010022626.1:6542-16845 GCA_028565635.1 Phoronis ovalis | reverse complement strand
ATTCCGATACTAAGAACAGAACCTTATTTAATAAACTGGCGAAGTTGTGCATAGGAACTCTTCCCAGATCTCTAGTATAAAATTATGAATTATGATATAATTATGCAATGTGTTTGAGAACAAGCACCATATTCTATATGATTAACACTAAACAATAGATTACAAATATCAAATCCTTAAAGTTTCTGAAGGAAGGAAATATAATTCTTTGTTGTGAAAGTCATTATGAATTTTTTTAATGAATGTGTACGAAGCCTGTTCATATTAAGCCACAACTAGAAGTATTTTTATGGTACATACAGTACTACTGAATATTTTCATTTCTAGCAAAACACAGTAGTATTTTATATTTTTCTTTCTTTTTTAAATTAAAACACTATAAGGTACATCAGCATTAAAATGCATAGAATTTTAAATCCATTCAATAACTATGAGGGGGGTAGGTAGACTTGCTCAAGTCCTTGTGAACTTAAAAAAAAAAATGTTTGTTTCTCTTTTTTATTTTACATCAGTGTTTTTAATTATCTCGAAATTTTTTTAATTTTTTTTGCTATCATATATATGTTGAGTGTTAGCCATCCACTTGTGGACGGCAAACACCAACATATATATGATAGTAAAAAAAAAAAATTTTTTGTAAGATAATTATAAAAACACTGATGTAAAAGACATAAAAAAGAGAAATAAACATTAACATTTTTAATTTTTTTTTTTAAAGTCCACAAGGGCTTGAGCAAGTCAAGGGGGTAGGGGGTACCCCCAAGGTACAATTCTCGCACTTAAAAATTGGCAATGCTCGCTGCTCGCACTTACCAAGAAAAATTGACAACCAAAAAAAAAAAATTGTTCCCAAAAAAAAACCCTCATCACAACAAAATAGTACACTAAAATAAAAAAATATGTAAAACAATGTTCGCCAAGAGACAATGCTCACTGTTCACACTTAACAAACCAAGGCAATGCTTGCTGCTCGCACTTAACAGACCAAATGCTCGCTGCTCGTGATACCCCCTTTACAGCCCTCAACTATCTTGTGTAGCTTCACATTTTAAAATGCAAAGCGCCACCTACTGACTAAACTGATACTTCTGAAGGACAACCTACTGTCATGTATCAGCCACAAGTAAAATTATTATATGCAGTCTATATAATCGCAGGGGAATTAAAATCCACATCATTTTAGGGTTACAAATATTATTTTATCTTTTAATATCTATGTACTTTTTGGACAGAGTTACAAACATGCTTTTAGTGTAACAGTACATCAGTTGACATTTTTTTCTTTTTTTCCACATTTCATTATTACATGTGCCAAGGTGCTGATCGAAATTTTGCAAATATTAAGAGAAAATATAATTCTGAAGGCTGAAAACTGATGGCATTGCTAAGTAGGGTGAGTGATACTGTGTTTTCTGAAATTCCCACTAGGCGGTCTTCAATCAGTCAAATAACCATAAAATATCATTAAGCTAGCTTGCAACAGGTAACATTTCTATTTTAACATTTTCTTTTATAAACAAACACTTGTGGTACCATTGAGGTGAATGACAAAATATCTCATTATACATACCTAAGTAATTTGCCTCTTTTATTTTCCTTATTTAATACCTCACTATTTTGATTTATCACAAATGTATAGCATTAAGCATAGAGGACAGGGCGGTAAAGTCCAATTTCATTTAGAGCAAAAAAATACTTTAATTTATATAAAAGTTCATTTGCAAATAAAGATGAAAGTTTTAAATTAACTGTACCTCTCCATATATGTGTACAAATATGTTTTATTGCTTATTTGATGCCTTTATGGTACTATATGTTTGCAAAAAAAATCTCACTAATCCATGCATCTTAGTTTAAGATAAGGCGAGGCGGTAATTTCTAAACACTATATGTTTGTGGTCCTTGTGATAACTTTTGACAAAATCCCTTATCGACAATAAATAGGAATTTTAATTATAAGCCTGTCAGTTTACTTATCTCCCTTTCTTGGCATTCCTGTTCATATCTATTCTTAGTGTCCTGTAGTTTTCATTATAAGCCTGTCAGTTTACTTACCTCCCTTTCTTGGCATTCCTGTTCATATCTATTCTTAGCGTCCTGTAGTTCTGACTGGATTTCTTCCAAGACTTGTTTCTCTTTTTCTCTGAAACAGATACAAAGTAGAAAGACTCAAACATGCAGAACTGGCGCAATCCTATCAAAGACAAGATAACACCTCACAATGTCCAGCACCATCTACAATAAAAGTATTTGCATGATAATTATTACAGACTTTCAAAGTGTGACACGCCACAAGGAAGAGTGTAACATTAGCATTGAGGACACACTTGTCTAGTTTGCTTTGGTGGAAATGCATTGAGGGTAAAAACATTTATTTTTGTCCCCAATTTTTTTATATCTCTCTTATATTTATGTTTTATCTTTCTGTTTATTTTTGTTAATTGCAATAAAAAGTTTAGAAATGAAAAAAATGAATATGTGCTAAACACTGACACCAGAATACTATCATACAAATGTCCGTCCTTTTCTCAAGCCAGTTTGCTCAACTGACTTTGGACAACAGAAGTTCTGGATGAATGAGTCTACTTGGGCAGTTTGAATGGATGTGTTAGAAACTTTAAAACTTTTTCTAAGGCTCACTCCATGCACTAAAACATTAAAAAAATTAAATAAAAACTTCAATATTTTTTAGCACAGTGACAGGCTGCTATAGTTGAGTCATGTATCCAAGACTAGAGAAACATTAAAGGTAGAAAGTACATTAAAGGTAGAAGGTACATTAAAGGTAGAAGGTACATTAAAGGTAGAAGGTACATATTAAGTAGCAGACTATGTGTTACTCAGGGCAGGTAAAATAATAATGAATAATAGAAGTCCTTCAATAAGTTTAACTTCTTACTAAATTGATTTGAGTAGTCTAAATAATCCACTTAAATCTAATTTATCACATTATCCCATTATTATCACCTGTAGGTTAATAAATTTATCTCACCAGTCTTTATATAGTTATTTGTTACTTCATGGTGTCCTTGTATAATGCATTAGAAAAATAAAATGATATAAAAATATATTTTTGATTGTTTTCATTTTACACAACTAGAAACAACTTCAAAAATACGTAATTAAAAAACACTAAATTATTAAATGACACCTAGGTTATGAGACTACGTTATAATAGTCCCAATTAACATGTATCGCACGCATTAGACTGGCTCAAGTCTGCCTGGCCAAATATTTTATTTTATTTAATATTGTATTTTTTTAATATTTTATTTTCACAACACAAAATATCATATTTTCAGTTATTAGTTGGAGAAAATGTTTATACAACATAAAATATCATAATTTCAGTGTTTATATATACCCTTGTTTTATATATGGCCTGGCAGACTGGTATTCTTGGGCAGGTTCCAAATTTACACTTGTGGTGGCAGTGCTAACTACCCTTCACAGGGGTAGTCGAGGGGGGTCTTAAATTGACCAATGATTTGATAAAAAAAATTCAAAACTTCAAAATTTAAAGTAATAAATAAAATTCATGTTTTAATGATTAGGAAACATAATATTAATAACATTATCAAAAAAATTATCATAATTTTAGACTTGTGCAAGTCTAGTATCGCATATTCTTATTCTGCTATTCTCTTGTCATCTTCAAAGTTATCTATCTTTTGTTACAACTACGTAAAATATTATTAATATACAAAGATAAAAAAAAAGAGAAAACAGAACTATTCAAACTTAATAAAACTGCCATTTTGAAACAATTTGATATTTTTTTAAACATTAAACTTAATGTTTAAATTCAGGTTGGAAATTTTGGCAGCACTGCTGTCATACTTTCCTGAACAAGGTTTCTCCACCATCTGAAGACTGTCACATGATAACTCAAAATACACCCATGTAAAGTAAGCCTAGTGAAGAACCAATTATCATTATTAAAATTTATTATAAAGTACTACCTTTGTTTAGTTTCTCTTTTTTGCTGAAGTAACTGTTGAGCTGCCGAATGCAAGCTTATCCTCCTGGAAAACAGTGGAGCTGGACTGGAACTTCCTGCACTGTCTCCGTTGACCTTGGTAGCAGAAGCCTTTTTTACTAAATGCTTCCAAGTAGATAACATTGTCTATCAAATTTTATAAAACACCTTTTTCATGGAAATCAGATACTTTCTTCTGTCATTCTTTCATAGGTTTAAAGTAAATACATTTTCTATCAATTTTACTTAAAAAATTCATACATGGTTGATTTTCATGTATCAACACTTTCAATTAAAAGATTTCCTTAAAGTACGATTTTCAAAGTACTCCTTGATAACGTAAATTATTTTATTCTTAAATTTAAGGTATTAGTGCAATCGTGATTTGAAGAGTTCTTGTAAGAAGTTTCTAAGTGGCACTCTTCTGATGGATTTATGGACAATCGATCAAACACTTCAATATACCAAATCACTGTTTAAAATATTCAGCAACCCGTTCCAACTCTATAGAACTATAGTCCATTCATCTTTGGGGCTGCTCATACATGACACACACAGCACACCTTTACTTTTAATTTATAATATACGGTATATATAAAACATAAAGTATGCCTTGTCAAGAAGAATCTGTCTCAGAATTGCATGTCAACGTAGTCTGTCCAAGACAATTTTTATGGTGAAGATTGACCATTTTGAATAATTTATATGGCACTTTCGTTTAAATAATAAATTCTGTCACCAATCATAGAAAACATCTAGCCACCAAAAAGCAGAGCAAATTATTATTTTCAGTCCTTTACGAATGCTGTATAATTAATTCCTAAAGACAAACCCAATCCAATTTGTATTTCGTAAAACTGCTGACAGCCACTCTAAGAGTTCTGTTGCCTATTGTGGACCTGTTAATAATATTACTGCTTTCACCTTGACTAAGTCTTTGCAAAAGCAGAGCATATAAAATAGGTTTTAAACCAAACAGAATTATATATCATTACCATTCATCATGATAATATGCAAATTAAATCTGTGTGTAACTGATCCATAAAAATATTTATCTTTTGTATTATAATTTCTTCTTTTTCTATCCAATATCTACTCTAAAGTAAAACCCATAGTTTGTCAACACGTATTATTTTCAACCACTATTCCCCTCTACTCGGTAAACCTGGTTGTACCACTATTTACAAAGGCACTAAAACATTTAACTTGTCCGTTTATCTCATTATTGCGTCTGCAACAAAAATTTTCCCAAGAACCATCTCCCTTTGCAGATTTCAAAAATAATCAATTTATCAAGATATATCCAGCGTTATCACTTAATCTGGTATGAAATCTGCCTACTCAATGTTTTCCGCTGACAAATCTTTTACACATAAGATAACTACAGCTCCTTATCATTTGTCCATCATTACAGTTAGACAATGGGTAACTCTGTAAATTAATGAGATTACACCAAAAACAGCATGACTGATGGAATAATTTTTATCTTTTCTGAATGACTTCTTATCCTGACGCTTGTCACTATGTAGCAACATCTAATCCTTAAAAACAAATGCTTTCCTAAACTAGTTCCCAGGAATGTGTTAGGGAGAAGATGGGAGAAATGGTTCGAGTTTAATTTACTTTTATAAACATATCAAACTCTTACCAGCTTAATACTGAAGACATTTAACAAAAACAATTGTTCACAATAATATTTTATACATTGGCTACATTTGGAATTACAAAAATAAAATAAAGCTACTTTAGTACCGGACAAACTCTAAAGCCGTATTATATATTACATATTATCCCCTAAAATGACAAAGTACAGTCACTCCAACGTCAGAGAAGGGATACTTTCAAAATCAAGGGATATAGGAGTTGTTAAGAGGAAAACACTTTTTTGTCACAGATCCAGACAGCCTGATGACATCTAATTTTGGCGACATGAAAATGAGATGAAACCAGATAGAAAGTGGACCTTGCAAATACACTTTTATGTGGGCGTATGTGTATATAGTTTGCCTCTATCCTGTGCTCCCCAGTATAAGCAAGGTTTCTCTCCTTTACTATAAAAACAGATTACTGCATATCTGTGTAGGTAACAGGTAGTCTGCACGATAAGTCTTGCTTTATGCATAAGCAAACATTTGGAATTAATTACCCATTAAATTAGATAACGGAAATAATTTAGCAGATGCAGAAATTAGTATTAAAAAATCATTAATTGTGTCATTAAGTATTTTCTTTGCATTACCTTTTTACTTTTTAGTTACCATCTTGCACTTAATAATTATGATGCCATTACAGAATTGCATTTTTCACATCAATTAAAGAGTAAAAAACATTCTCATTAATTACAGAAATTTTAAGTTTCTTTATTCGTGCATGGGACTTCAATATATCTTAGGGATTATGATTCTGAAAAAAATACAAACTTTTAGAATAAGGGACTACAGTCATTTGAAGAGTGTCATTGAGGGTATGTTGACCCTTGTACTTTTCTCTGTGACTGATGACCGGAAATTTAAATTTATAATGACAATTTTACTTTTACTAAATGTAACTATAGTGTGACACATCAACGGACTGTAACTATTTTTACCGTAGATTGTGTGGTAAAAATGTGTACCTATGTTCATATGGTGCAGAAGAAGAACAATCCAAGATAAATTTTGTAAAAATAATTGATTACATTATGCCGATAAAATGTGTCATAATGATTTTAATGTTGTAAACCAATACATTTTGAGTGATCAATAGTAACAAAAAACTTTTTCTCAATAAATGTCACGTTTGCATATGCTAATTTTGCTTTATTGCTCACGTAATTGAATTTGTGTTTTTTTTACTATATAACAAATGACCAGACACTCAAATATATCCTGAACAAACTTTATTTCTAGATAAATGTCACTGTGTTATTATGCTAATTCTGCATCACCTTATTTGTTTGTTTAACTGAAGTCCGGTGATTTTTTCCCTGGGGTGACACTGAGAATAAATACTTGGATACTCATGTGCATTACAAAGGGTGAAAATAGCTATGGGAGCTATGACCTCAAAATCCATTCCCTTCAAGGGATCTTTTTATTGGATTGGAGCAATTGAAAAGTTTTTAAGCATCTTTTTTTCAAAACAAATGGACATCTGAAATCTATATTTTATTTCATTTTGGAAACCAGGCAGTAAAACACAACATTGTTTTATTATTTTTGGGACCAAAATATTTTTCAGGGTGTCCCGAGGGCCCGGTCCAACTTCTGAAAAATAGACTCTTCCATCTTCATCCTGTGTTTTGTAACACGTGTAACCAACTATTCTGACTGTCTCCCCCCTTCCGGAGATTTTCTCTGGTTATAAATCTGTGATAACCTGGTTGCATATAAGATTAACAAACCACTGCACATGCAGCCTCAATTCGATATAAGATTAACAAATAACTGCCTACCTATGCAGCCTTAGTAGATTGCAAAGTTGCATTTGTTAAAATAATATTATCACTTAATATTCCATTATGTAACAAATAAATTTCATTGTTTAAAATAAATTTTGTTGTTTTGTGGACTAAAGTATGCTGGTTACCAACAAATCATGTCTGGTTGTATGTAGAAAAAAAATTACCAAATCATGTCCAGTTAATGAGTTGTCTATGTTTATTACAATAAAGTGACATTTGTAAACAATATTGGCCCAATTATGAAAGAACAGAACAGCTAATCATATAAATGCCACTTTTTATATAACAGATGATGTAAAATAGATTTGACAAATCACAAATCACATACAAGATATATATCCTGAAAGATATTTTTCTAATGTTCACACTATCCAACAAAATTGAATCATCGCGATAGAAAAAAGCCAATGATGGGTGATGATGACAAAACACAAAACTTACCTTCCTTTCTTTTTTAATAATTGTGAAGACAACTTAGTTAACACAGACTTTTCATCTAATGACATGATGAACAGTGATTCTGAACCTCATATCATATCCTCGGTACACTTAACATTTACAAGTATCACATAAAGCAAATGTTTAAAATATGCAGTCCAACTTCGTCTCCAAGGTCGTGATGCCGTGTATCTATTATGTATGCAGTATATAAGCAAGTATGATTAACAATAGTACCTGTTTTCAGAAGCAAAACATGTTTTGAAGTCAATGAAAGGTGAGTATTTACATATTTACAACTATACATTTTCTAGAATTTTATTTTGACGATATACTGCTGTCATTCTTAATCAAACTTGTTGCTACATTCGTGTTTCACACCTATTGTAATTCCAGTAATATTTTCCGTGAATATACAAAAAAAAAACGAATATGCTTCAAATTTTTACAAGACAAGAAATTAAAAAAAAAACAGAATCAAAATGACGAGTCCACATAATGAAAATGTAATATATTTCATTTACCTCATTTAATTCTACATGTTTGTTTTGTTAACGAATGTCCTTTCTGTGTAGAAATGAATAGTTCCTTTAATCAGTGTTTAGAAGAGTAAACACTACATAAATATTAAAAGGATTATACTAAATATTTTCTACATCTAATGACCTTACTTTGTATCCTAGCTGGCACATTCTGTGACTATATACTAGAGTGAAAGTTTACCAAAAGCCTTTACAATTATTAAAACTCCAATTATGCAACTAACTGGTTTGATGTATTTGATAACAAATAAACATACTTAGGTGATAAAATACCTACATACACTGACTCTAAGTACTATATTTTTTCTTATGCAATTTGATTTATATTTTATTTTCTCATTTTTCCTCATATGTGAGTACATTGACTTTCCATAGGTGTGTGATGTCAGTAAACAAAAGTATTTGTGCAGGGAGTTGGAATGGCATGAGCTAAACTTATTAATGTCCAAAAACTGTTCTTGTCTTTAAATAAGAGAAAGCTTCATTTCCAAAGTTTAATTTATAAGCAACATTTTTATATACAAGCAAAATGTTTTAGTAAAAACTTATGTCCTGTAAAAATATTAGATAAACGCTTATCTAGCTGACCCGCCCAAAGTATGACCCTTAATGAAAGAGCGTGATCAACAGACATTTCTTCTAAAAAAAATGCATTGTAAATTACTTGTGAAAAATTTTTTTTCCTGGTAAAAGGAGATTACATGACTTGCATACTTTTTTCACTTTACAATCCTCATCTGAACTTATTAAAGTTTCATAAAGAGGAAGCTAGATAAAACAAACACAAAACTTCTGGACGTTTCGAAAATAAAGCATTATCTTCATCAGTAATCAACAGCCATAAAACACTCACCTGTCCAGTTCTTTCTTTTGTTGCGCTGCTTTCAGAAACAATTCCGACGCTGACCATTTCGGTCCCTCTGTCCCACCTGTCTTACTGTCACCTGACTTTCTTGATAATAAAGATGCAAACCTCTTATTATTCATATCACTTTCTTCTACCTGTGATCAATAAAATGTTTTTTTGTTACAAAGAACCCAATGAAAAGAATTTAATGCACCTATAATATACAGCAGTTTTATAGCATCCAAGTATGATTATTATATAACAGCTACTAACAAATTTAAATTTTTACAGTGAGACTAAGCAAATCAAACAATGTTACATTTTTCATTAAGAAATTGAAGTAACTAAATGATTTTTTTATAGAACAAATACAGGAAAATTATAAAAGATATAGTTTTTCATTTTACTTAAAATAAACTGTGAAATTCCAAACTATAATCATGTCAGTTTGTGTTTAAAGCAAAAAAACCTCATGACAGCAAACTTCAAAGTGACCCTACCTTCTATCACCATCACATAGGATGCTATATTAAAAACAGTAACAATTTTCAACATAACCCTTACTATTACACACATATATTTCTATGTTGCAAAATTATTTCGTAAACTGTGCATGACCTACAAGGTGAATATAAAAATATGCACAGCTTTGGATAAATACAAGCAGCCAAACATATATTTTGTATTTACATAGTCACAGTTTAAAAATGTTGTGCCTTTTGTCACGTATGAGGTTAATAAGTTTCCTTTGTCACATAATCATCAAAAACGTACATTTTCCAAGAATTCTCGTGCTACAGGAACTATGAACAAGGTAGAATGTTACTCTTAGAACTGGAATTGTTGTGCAAATAGTTAATATTAAATACAATTCACTCAAAGTAACCCCTTTGTTTACCTATCTATATCTTTATCACTTTTCCTACTACAGCTTTAATAATAAGTACAAGGAGCTCCCCATATTCCTATAATATTAAAATATATTTAAAAAAAATTTAAACTGACTTAAAAAAATACATCTTACAATTTGCCACTTAGGCCTACTTCCATAACAG
>JAOXYB010022625.1:0-33129 GCA_028565635.1 Phoronis ovalis | reverse complement strand
ATTTTGTGAAATATAAGGGTAACAATCCAAAATTTTAAAATATTTGAGTATAGCAATCCATTTTTACACAAACTGACAGATACAAACCAAATTCCAAAGTTTAGTTATGGATACAAACCTAAAATTAATCCCAAATTATTTGCTGCAAGCAGCGGGTAGCAATCCAAATTTTTGAATATCTTTACGGTTACAATCCAAATCCAAAATTTTCAACTCAGCTGCACACCCCCACCAAAAATAACTGGCTTCATGCTCTTTTTTAGTCTCACGCTATAAATGATAATATTATGATGAGTAATCAAACACTATCTTGTATATTTAAAAAAAAAAAAAAAGCAAACCAACAGATGAAGTTGTTGTAACAATCTCATAGCTTTACACAGCATGTTTTAAAAAGACGCCATTACATTATCACATTATATTTCATGAAAACTAAATCAAGAACCCACTTTACTAATCCCTGTGTTCTGTCCTAGATTTTCCCATCAAAATAGTCTTTTTTATACATTAATGCAGGTCTCTATTAAAAAGTAGTCCTGTTAGTGGGTACGTCACACTGGTTATATACTATTTTAAACAATTTCTTCAAGTGCTATGCAAATTTCCAGTCTCTGTCCTTATATGGCACTGCTCCAGATTTCCATAGCGACTCTTGTTTATCCTAAAATAAAGAAATAAAAGATCACAAACATGACCATTTCTCATTGCAGGTTATAAATTTCAGTACTTTCATTCAATGTACTGCAAGTTTAGAGACATATTTCTTTTGGTGAGAAAGATGTTAAAGGTACAAAGAAATTTATCTTACTAGAAATAGTAAGTAATAAAACTGACAACGTACCCTGCTTCGTTTAAACAACCAAGCAAAGAAGAAAATAGGTCCTATAGTTGCAAATCCCCAAAATGATGATTTTGGTGTTATTTTAAAATAATCATATCCTGCTGCTCTCATAGACTGGAACCTTTGCACAGCAGGATCAAACTGAAAATAATGAATAGTACAAATAGTACAAACTATTGTTCAGTAGTCCAAATTTCATATGATGATAGCACTGTAATGAGTTTAATATGTTTATACAATGATGGACTTGACAAGACTCAAGCTATATCTAATTCTTGTCCTCTGTGTTTTCAGTTATTGATTTTGAGCTTAACTCCAGGTTATTGATTGCAACAAATTTAGCCTCAACAATGGGTGCATTTGCCAATCAGTGCCAGTTGTGAATCCTGTTAAAATTATTTTGACTAGCTCAATTTCTCAGGAAAAACAGCCTGTTTTGGGATATTCGTATTTCCTTAGTTCAGATGTTTATTTTCAGATGAACAAGTACAAAACACATTACAAAATCAAACTTTAACATATAAGTAAAAATTTGTGCATTTCAACCAGAAAACTTATGTATCCTTTTACTTCATTCACTTAGTATACTCGGAAAACATTTTGTGCCTTAGGTATGTTCACTGTCGGGGATTTTTCTATACTGACTGAAAGGGTCTGGATAATCCCCTCCTCCATTGGTGTTTTGATAGGAGAACTCTTGCAATTTGGAAGTGGGTATGCAAATTTCAACAAATTTGCATGTGAAAAGGAACCTTTTGCTAGTCCTTGGCATGTTATACACTTTATGCATTTAAGGTAGGTTTTTTTGTCTAAGATCACAAAAAAGTTATGGCAGTATACTAGTATCAGGAGTATATTTTAATTCATAAGGTAAGGTAAGGTAAGGTAAGGTAAGGATTACACATTTTTTGGACAGTTGGTAACTTTCACTTTCAAGCCTCATTTGTCAGAAATTGTCTGAGGCATAGCACAGTCGCAAAATCGGCACTGGTCATGACCCTACTGACAAACTGTAGGATGTTAATAGTATGTTCATGTGTTCAGGATTGGTACAAGCTGTAACTGCAGCATAAAGTTATAATAGTTCCAGGTTCATGACCCTACTATCGTTTGCCTGCTGTGAAGCCGTAGGGTCCTAGCCCAGATAGTGTTAACACCAGTAGAAGTTAGCCTCTTGTAAAAATACTCACCGTGTATCAAAAAATTCAAACCAAAATTGTTTTGTTTGTCTGTGATATTCCTTCTTGGGTTATCTGTCACTTGAAGTTTGATTAATACTCCTCAAGGTGACTTTTAGCATACAAATCCATGCAAGATGGAAATTTCGTGTTGGTCCGAATGGTACTGGATTCGTATACACTTACACATTAATGAGTTAGTAAGCAGTGCCGAATGTTTGCTCATTTTAATCTCCAATATCGGTCAAGACTATTCTTAAATTGATTAACTGATTCAGAGTCTGCCACATTATGTGGAAGTTTATTCCAGTGATTTATTATTCTCACCCTGAAGAAATTTTGTCTCGTTTGCAGTCTAGTACTACTAGTAGACAGTTTCATCAGTTTATATGTATTTCCTCTCAAATGTGTTGAGTCAGATAATCTAAAGATATATGATCTTTATCTACTTTTTCGAATGTATGCTAACAGTCACCTTGAGGAGTATTAATCAAGCTTCAAGAGATACATAACACAAGAAGGAGCATCATAGACAAACAAGACAACAATTTTGGTTTGTTACTCACGGTGAAAGTATTTTCAAGAGGGTAACTTGTACTGATTTTAACACTATCTGGGCTATGACCCTATGGCTTCGCTGCAGGCAAGCGATAGGGTATTGAAGCTAGGACTACTGTTATGAGTGCATAAGCCATAGCTGAACAAACATCGAGAGGCTAATATTGCCTTTTTATAGGCTGACAAATATAGCGACTTAGATTTTAAAATTAGCTATAGATGCAACAACTGAAAAGTATAAGAGTAGAAAACAAGCACAAGGGCAGAACAGAATTGTTGGAGTTAATTTTAAACAGAGCATACATATAAACATTATGGAAAAAGTATTTACAAAATAATAAATAACTAATAAGTCAGACATGTGAACAATCGAAAACTTACGACGTAACCACCATGGCCATGTCGATATGGATGAGTTGATTTGAATTGCCACTCTTTCCTAAACGTCTCCCGAATCTTACGTCTCTCTTCCATCAATCTTCTTTCTTCAGGAGTTATGTCATACATAGCATTGGGGTTATAATTGTTTCCCCCGCTCGTCCCTGGACCTTCCATTTTAAAGTTGGACGCACAGACAAATCTCCTATTATCCCATACTCACCAGGTGTCGAGCCAGCTTTTTTAGGACGCGAGGGGGCGAATGTGGTATTACGAGAAACCTCGCGATGTATAATATGGCGGACAAAATGACAGGTTTAACTTCTTTTTTACATTTTTAGGGATTTAATATTTTATTTACATTTTGCATACATTTCATTGCATGTAACGAAATCATGAGGCAATTGTTCTTGCAACACTTAGAAGTAAAATAATTTTCTGCGTTGCGTTTTCTATAATTTCTCATATTTGCATACCATCCTCGGACTTGGTTAATTTTGAACTTGATTCTTGAAGAAGCTGTTGTGTCATCTATTTAGTACAATGTATTTAGTATAAGTAAGTAATTAGTCTTGGCTATCTTTTCGGATTATGGAATATGCGCTTTATAATTTTCATTGATTAGGGATCTTACACCAGAACTGCAGAGCTAGATACAAATACTGATAAAAATAAAACCCACTGTACCACATACGACATGTAGATGTACATTTCAGAACATTTCTACGCATAAACGAGACCACAAAAACCACACCATTGAAGTAATTCAGTTGTAAAACTCTACCGAATTACTCCTAGATCCTTCCTTGATTGAACTTCACAGCACAATTAAAATTACTAGTTCATGTCGAAATGTGTAAATTTTAGCTAAAACTGAGAGCAAACACCCCATATAATTTCCTCATAAATTTTCTGACTGAAGTTGCAATGAAAACAGGTACGAGTCAAGTTACTGAAATATCAAAAATGAGTGGCTAATGGTTTTTACCTTACACACCAACCTTATTGACTAGTGCCCCCATCCCGAAGATGCACGTAACTCACTCTAAAGTAACATCTTTTTCACCGTTCAGTAATCTTGTATATAGAATCCTGGTATATAATATTTTATCTACCAACTAAGCTAATAAAGTAGGATACTTGGCATAATTACACTCCAGTTATTATCTCGGTTATTAAACAATAAGGATTGAAATGGTGCCTCTGCTCTTACACTATGAAGTGTGGTCACGTCACTTTCAAATGTGTGTATTCTGTAGGCATATAAGAAGAAAATGAATACATCATCTAGAGCCTCCCCTGTACCGACCAAAGGGTCGCTTTACCAGTATGAAATGTATGGTAGTTTTTCCTGGGACAGTTACCTACAGGAAACTGGAGCAGAGCCGGCACCAGCAGTCTGTTTTAAGCAATGGATTGAACCGCCTACCAATGAATTCAAAGTAGGAATGAAACTAGAGGCTTCGGATCCTAGGAATCTTACATCAACATGCATTGCTGCTGTAATTGTTAAAATAGGTAAAGGTTTCGTCTTATTTCTTTTCTCGACAAATGTTTTCATATTTGTGTTGAAAGTTTTTGTCATGTCAGAATCAGCTGTATAGTGATATTTTTGTTATTTATAAGTAACATAAGGTACTTGGGCAATTCTGTTGCAATAAAAAGTGATTTTAATACAGAAGTCTTAATTATCAAACCACTCGGATTGCAACAATTTGCTCTAAATGTGGTCAGCTGGTTAATACTGAAACATTGTAAAATCATGATCTAAAGCCCAAAAACTCGCAAAGAACTACAGTAAATAAGCAGTGATTTGAATGTAGTATTTGTGTAACAAAAATGCACGACCTATCATATCAATTCTAAAAAAGGGCTCACACAGTGACACATCTAACTCATATATATACAAGTTTACAAGCTGGACAATTCTGTCAGTTGTAAGTTATTATTGAAAGAAACTAATTTACATTTGAAACCTTGTTTTGTCAGAGTTTTTTTGTTGCTGGTGTCTGGCATAATTATTTTGACTCCCAAGTTTTTTATACCAGTTAACAAATTAATATTAAGTATTTTTCTACCAGGTCCACGTTTACGATTACGGCTCGATGGCAGTGACAATAAAAATGATTTCTGGAGATTGGTTGATTCGAAAACTCTTCATCCTGTAGGTTACTGTGAGAAAAAGGGAGAGTTACTGCAACCTCCTCTAGGTATGAGCTACAGTGAAACATTTTGTATAAACATGCTCAGGCCTTTTTAATTATGCATTATTAAGCTTAATGCCCAAATAATGCATTGGTTATAAGCTGTTTACATATACATGTTTGTAGTTTATGGCTTAAATAAACTGCAATTAACTCTAAAACAAATCAATATTATTTAGGAAAACAGTGTTTTGTTATTTTTAAATGATGCAAATAACATTGCTTAATAAAATACAGGCAGTATCCATGTATCGCCAGAATTTATGGTTTGTTTATGTTCTTGCATTGGCCAGGGTTAGAAATGACGTATATATATATATATATATGCGACACAAAATGCTTTCATTATTTGTATATAATTATTGTGTAACATTATGTGCTCAAGTTGTTTTGTAAAAATTCACCAAATGACCATTTACTGTTTCTCACGAATGTTCATGGATGATAGTAAATTGTGCATGTCGGAGGTAGTTATATTTCTTTTCAGAAGTGAATTAATGTCTTTGATGTTCTAGGTTTTCGCATGAATCCATCTTCATGGCCAAGTTTTCTACAGAGAACATTAAGTGGTGCAGAATGTGCTCCTGCATCATGCTTTAAAATAGTAAGTTGTTCACTAACAATATTTCGTGCACAGACACAGACCAATCATTGTAAAAATACTATATGCTGAAGGTAGTGAGTACTGTTCTGCATAATTTATTAGAATTATAAACTTGATGTTAAATTTTGAAGAGGTAAATGAAAAAGATAACATAGTAGACTTATACGTTTTTGGATGGGTACTAACTGGAAGATTATCAAAATTTACTTTTCCTATCCGACACATTTTGGTTACTCACTTTTTATAAAAATCAAAAGTTCAAAATTTAAATTCAACATCCCTGTAGGTGCAAAGCAGAAACTTGACCAAAATTTGTTTCAAATAGATATCTTTAAAGTTCGACTGCCAGAAAATTTTCATTTTTTCTGACCCATAATTTGGAAGTACATCATTTCAAAATAAAGCAATATTTCAAAAATCTGACAAGGTTTTGGAGTTCCCTGTTGGAATCTAAATTTGTTTACTCTTTAGCTACAGTGGACCTAAATTTTTTTGTTTGCTCAAGAAAGTTGTTACCTAGAATGGCCTTCTTACTGATTTTTCATTACATAGTCATGTGACTGATAAGTAAAAGAACTTTCAGTAATTCTTATATTAATGCCTTTTCAAAAATGCACAGCCACTTAAATCAGTAATTGTGCTATTATTATGTAATTGTATTTCCAGGAACCTCCAACTCCCGCTACTAATATGTTTAAAGTAGGTCAAAAGCTAGAAGCCATGGATAAAAAGAATCCTCAATTAATTTGCCCGGCTACTGTTAGCGCTGTGAATGGGAACAAAATTCACATCGAGTTTGATGGCTGGAGAGGAGCCTTTGATTATTGGTGTAATTATGACTCAAGTGATATCTTCCCAGTGGGATGGTCAGCCAAAACTGGTCATCCACTTCAGCCTCCAGGTCAAAGGGGTAAAGTGTTTGCAATACAAATATAATGTCTTGATACATTTCAACCTTGCAAGTTGTTTGTAAGCTGTCTGCTAAAACAGGCCATTCACTTTAACCTCCTAGTGAAAGTGAAAGTGAAAGAAGATTGATCTTATAACATTAATAATTACCACCATGATGAAATAAGTTCTTCATTCATCTATGTTATGTGTTTTGTGGATCACTTGATAGTTGTATCTAGTGCTGATTTAAATGTTTTGCATGCATCATTGCAATGGTAATCTTAGAAAATTAAATATTCAATACTAAAAGAATAAACTTATTCAATTGGATACAGAAAAATTCTGTAACATGCTTGAAAAATTAGGAACAAATGGAAAAGTTAAAAGTCTGAAACCAACATTAGAATTTTTTTGCTAATATAAAGTAGAAAGTTCAGAAATGCACTGAATCACAGACTTTTCATTTTTTCTACATGCAGCCTTACTTCATGCTTATAGGTATGGCCCAGTATAAAATCAACAAAATGATGAAAAATCCAGCCTTACTAATGACACCTCCGCCCTCTATAAATGTGAATAGTACAGTCTCTGCAAGTCAACCTAGTCCTACTTCACGTTCACCATCATCAGCTGCTCAATTGCCAGCAATGACCACTGGTATGCCAGAAGGGGCTCAAGAACAAAGCATGGGAGACGCTGACAATGGTGCTAAAACTGCAGCTGCTACTGGTAATAATGACTGGATTGATCTCTGGCTAGTTAGCAATGCATTGCACTATGCCCTTATTGGTTACAGCATTATTAAATAATTATACCTTTGGTAACCACATATAGTATATCATTATTGACAGAGTTGATTTTCAAATTCGGTATAGCAAACTACTACAAACTACTACAAACTGTGTCCAGTCTTAAATCAATGTAATTATATCTCATAGTTAATGTCCATACAGGCTTAACCATACTTGGAATGCTCAGACAAAGTTTATAGTATTTTCTAGTATTTTTTTGTTACTTTAATGTTATTGTTTTTTTCAGTGTGCCTGTATGTGAACACTAGTTGTTATCATGGTCCATACTTAAATTTGAACCTTTCTAAGTTACCACGACAGTTTGGACCTTCCTACTTAAATCGAGTACTTCGTGAATCTGTTCAAGCCTGTATTGATTGTGCCGTTGATGCAAAAACAGTCTTTCGTCTTATTAAAGAAGGTAACAGCAAAGTTGCTGTTTCAGGTAGGTTAGATGTAGGTACATGTAAGAGATCTTTATGGTTAAAGCTTCAGTCTTCTCCACTACGGGATATTGTTAGCAGTGTGAGATTTGAGAACTAACCTAAGGTTCGGTGCATTGAATATTAAAAGGTTCCTTCAAAAGTATCACTTCATATGTGTACTGATCAAATTTTATTTAATAATTTTTCCTTTATAAAATGTATATTGAGTTTATGAAGAATTTTATTTTTGTTTTCAAAATTATTTATCTTGCAGCATAAAAAACATTTATTTTATGAAATATGCTACTTTAAATTGAATGAATGGGGTTTAGCTCATACGCCCCCTAGTAGTGAAGTTGAGAAGCTACAAGTAGAAAAGTCCTTTCCATGTATTCTCTTATTTTGGCTGGTAACCAGTTCTTTGTCTTAAAGCCAAGAATGCTTGTGCTTCTAGAATTTGAAACTTAAATATGGGCCATTCCAAGGTTGCCATTTTAGGACATAGGTGAAATTTGATGCTTTAATCAATCATAACAGCAGGAATTGATCAATTAAATAATTCTTTCACCTCAAATACAAACTGCATGTGATGCTGAATAACTATGATAAATTACAAATATGTAACATCAATACTTTTTTCACAAATTAAAAAGCAATACCAGGTTGTACGTAATAGGGAAAAAATATAATTTTTCTGCTACAAAGTTCACTTTGAAAGTTCTGCTCTCCTCATGTGAAAATTTTTAATTTAAACCCATTTTCTTATACTTTCTATCACGTTATTTAATGTAGCAAGTTATATTTTTTTAAAAATTCATTAATTCTTGGTAAAAATTGAAGTTTACGAAAAGAATTTAGAAGTCTTATGTAACATAGATGTATGTGACATTTTGTCAAGCTGCAAAATAAAGTATTCAACTAGACTTTTTTGAAATTATTGTAAAATACTTAATAATTGGATGCATAAAATACATTTGTACCTAGAATATTATTTTTTTTCTAGTTTAAAATATTTAAATAACAAAAAAGGTGATTTTTTTTTTTTTAAAAGTGACAGTTTGTTGATAAATCAGGATGTTGAAGATCTCTATGAAAATGATGACTGTCACAAAGTAACAGGCAAGAAACAAAACACTTCTATCAAACTAACTTAAACTTAATTGACTAATAAGAAGCATTCCATGTTATAAATTACCTAAAAACACAACTAATTTACCAGAATTAGCTGATTTGTGCTCTTCACAACTCACATATTAAAATTCAAAAATCTTTCATGTTATTTTTAAATATCTAGAGTGCTAGAATATGTCACATACGACTTTACAAATATGCACCTTTCTCCAAAAAATGTCTGTAAAATTTCTAATTTTGGGTTGAAATGAAAAAAAAAATTTATTTCTTGATGCTTAGATATATAAACTAACTAGTTTAAAAGATAAAACGTTTGAAAACTGAATTATCAAAATGTAAGATCCAGGACCAGCGCTTGTGGAATGGCCCAATTTTAAGAACACATTTTTGTCTTGAAACGGATTTTTTATCAGGTCATATTATCAATTTCAAACTATATTAAAAAATGTATACTTTTAATTGTATATGTCTGTTGCTTCATTATAATTACTAAGTCATACAGGATTAACATCTACTGATTATCACTAACATGCACCTATCTTTGTATACAGACCAAGTTCGTTAGCCACTCACCACCAGTTCGACTTGCAATTTATGAGCGATTCTTACCTAGTTTGTTCAACACTCACCTTCTTTATGTTCCTTATGTACATATAAAATTAGAAGGTGGGTGTTCAACGAACTTAGTGAGTATCACTCGTTAATTATCCGGTGGTAGATTAACTGGTGATGAGTGTCCAAGGAATTAGGTCAGTATAAAACGATTTAAGAGAATGTTCCATGATTGTATGTGATAATTGGTGGATGTTCGGCAACCCTGACATAGGTTGAAATATATCTTGAGACCATAACCACTTGGTAATTACTCTCATATTGCATTATTTTGTAAGAGGCCCCCTTCAATGCTAATTTTGCGGCCAAACAAATTTTTGGAAATTCCTTGCTTATAGTACCTATTAACATTATTTTGTAACATGCGGTAGAATTCCATATTTTTGTATAATAATTGATTTACAGCCAACTATGGAGGTACAAGACACACACGAACACTCGCTGTTATAGAGAAGGTATCAGCCTTTTGGAGTCATGTTGAAGAATTGTTGGATTCACTGCAATGTTGTGAGAATTTCCTATCTAGTCAACCAATGGAGGGTCCATGTTCACAGTGTGCAAAGCGGAGAGAAAATAACAATGGTAAATGCGCAGTTTGTGCATGGTATATGAGGATATAGTTATGTACTGAGATTTTTATTAGAATGTTAAAATAGCAATTTTTTCCTGTACATGTCTGAAAAAATCAATCCACAAACATTTAACAATAATCTCAATCCAACTGACCAAGGGTGTTTCATATCAAACAGTAATCTGATTCGTACACTTACACATCTATGGCAAAACAAAATAAGTTGCATCATTATTGTATTTGATACACACTTCTTATTAAAGAAAAAATGTGACTACTGTTTCCTAATGCTTCATGTTATATCACTTCACACGTCACTGAGAGTTTAACAAAGGAGAATTTTTTGGCGTAATCTTGGTACTGCTTTAGTCTTATATTGTACAGCATAACTAAAAAAATGGAACAAAGTAATCTTGTATAAATTTGCTCTGTTTTTAAAATAATTCCCAAGACTGTACATACATGGCTTTTCTGTTACATTAAAAACATAATATATCCTTTTGAAATAAGTATTATTACATGTGAAACTGAAATGTCTGAAATAAAACTTAATAAAGATAGTAAACTAAGGAAGTCTCAAAGAGCCATATCGCAATTTAGTATTCTTAACTTTATTTGTTACTATATTAATTAAGGTGGTAAATTGCCTTCCGTGAAAAGACGCTGGTCTACAGAATCGAATGAATTTCATGGAGAAAAAATTCATCACAGAAAGTCCTCAACTACCGATGGCAATGAATTTAGATCTGCAAAAGTAGCCAGAAAAACATCAACAACTGCTGAAGGTAGGTTAACTAAAGAGCCATGTCATTGTTGGTAGCTGATCTCGCATTGATTTTGTTTACCACATGTATTCTGCAATAATTTCAACAAATACTCTAGTGCAACTGTAAAGGTAAATATGAATCACAAATCATATTTGTTTTCAAGTTCTTGGTATGAGCAGATATTTAGAATTACGATATTTTTGTCATAATTGTACATTTGAATACACATTTATTTCGAAGCGTACTGTGAAGTTTTGTGAATTCCAAAAAAATCAATATCTTGTACAAAATCTTAATCTGAAGTAGAGAGGTCTTATTTTCGTACTGTAAAATGGATCAACCTTTAGCTAAAAATAAACCATAAATTTAGTTCTGACAGTTATATTACAAGCATTGTTTTTCCGAAGAATGACCTTTGCTACTATCATCTCTTTCCACATCTGGTTATACAAACTCATTATTTTTTCTCATATGTGGTAAAGCAAAGGAGTAGTAATACCATGTACTGCTTATTTTTATCCTGAGATTAAAACTACCAAGGTGTTTAAATCGAGTCATGAATCTGTTAGCTTTTTATATTGTTATCTTTGTTTTTAAGCCAGTTCCACTGCAGAAGTTCGTCACAGGAGTCCTGGAGACCCAGCAGATTGGAGCATAAATAGAGTCATTGCACACATTAATGAGCAGGACCCTGCATTAACACAATATGCTGAACTCTTTAGGAAACATGTAAGTTCGATGTCCTCATTAGCTGCGGAAAGCAAAGTTACATGACTGTGTAGAACAAACCCGAGGCATGCTCATAAGGCAATAATAGGAGAAACCACCCTTATCATGTGTATAAAAGTAATCCTTTTGTAAATGTATTTTAAAAATAATCTCCTATTTGCCATTATCTTGCAACATATCTATAAGATAGTTACCCTTTCAGTTCAGTTTTATTGAAACTTTAATACTTATGAGAGTACCAGCTTCTGATCAGAAGATAACTTGTATAACTGCAAAATATGGCTGTTAACTCCCAGCAGGGATCTTGCCATGGGATTTTCATGGTATGCTAACTATTTATTAAACACTGCCCAAATTATTTTCTTTGTTGCACTAAGGTTACTTTGTCCTTTCCCAGCTACATGTTACGTAAATACAGCTAGCAAGCAATAGTCCTTTTAAGGCCAAGATTTGTTATCATTTTTTTCTTGATAATGTAGGAAATTGATGGAAAGGCTTTAATGCTTTTGAACAGTGAAATGATGATGAAGTATATGGGATTAAAGCTTGGACCTTCACTTAAGTTATGTCATCTTATTGAACGGCTAAAGAATAGAAAATAGGAAGGTAAATTACATTTGCGGAACCACATGTACTGTCCCGTTATTTGGAATATGGAACTGATTTGGTCTTATATCATTGTCTTCAATGTCTATATATTTCCCAATTTAAAGGATTATACTGTTTAACTGCCTCTTGTCTGGTTGCTTATGTTGTTACTTGTTATTAATTGGTCTCTGTATGCTTAAGTGTTACAATTACCTGATAATAAATTTAAAGCAGAGTATCTAAATAAAATCACAAAATTAACATTAAAACTGTCGAATTGCATATGTAGCCCTATTGGGTAAAATATTTATAAAAACAAAAGAGCTAGTCTGAATACCGGTATGTACAAAACCTTGTTAACTTTTTTATTACAATCACTTGCTGAAACGCAAACCAATCATTTACCATATGATATTGCAAATAATTCCCGTAATGTAGCTTGTTGTAACACTGCTTAACCAAACCTCAAAGTAATTATTGTTCTAATATTTTGGTACTCTTTGTTATAAAGGTTTTAATAAACATTTCTTCATTTTCTGCAATGTAGAACACTCGGTTATACTTGTATGGGGTTAAGACAAACTAAATCGGATCTGTGTAAATATGTTAATGTTTCACATTTTCAAATTGATTTCGCCACTTTGTGACTAAACTTGGAATCCAATGTCTTTTCGCACCTGGAAACCACAATGAATGCATATTGTATTAATTTGAACCACAAAAATATAGACGTAAGAAAGTGTTACTTGATATTATTTACAGCAGTTAGGAAGACAAAATGAGAACCCGGTTTCTACATGTACCTGTATATTAGGTTATAATTATTTTGTGTTATTGATTGTTTATTAGTACTGTATATATAATTATATATATATATATACTTGTCATGGATAAAAGTCATTTTGAAGTTTAAACTGGCTGTTTCCCACCAGTCCTGATATGCAGAAAACATTGTTAACATTTTTTTGAACCAACCACAGGTGCAATGCATTTAATACATTTGATACTGTATGAAATGCTCCAACTCTAATTCAAAAAATTACTTGGTAATTGTAATTCGTAGGAGATACTTGTAATATGTGCATTCTACCGGTTATATACATATATTGTAAGTGCTCCCTGCTGACATGTAGTGAAATGTATTCACTTTAATTATCTTTATTGGGCACTCTGCATGAAGTATAATAATGCTGTACTAAATACTGAATTGCCTATTTCAGTTAAAACTGTTAAATAAGTCAATGAATGCTGATATTCTTTTTGGAAAAATATTTCTTTCTCTTGTTTATTTGTTCATACTAGCCAGCTCTATAACTCATTGTAATTTTACAACTATTCAACCACCCAATTATAGATAAAACTGGATAAATGGAATACATTTTCATTCTTTCATTCACAAAAATGCTGGTTTACTTTCCACAAGGTTGCTTTACTTACACCTTTTGGTGTCAAAAAACCCACTAAGTTTTCATTCTAACTTTATTTGAAATTTTGTTAAAAATTGATTATTTCACAATACTTAGACCAGAAAAAATTATTATAGGTGATGTGGTAATCTGAGATATTCATATTGTCAAATCTGAAAGATCATCAAACTTTAAAAGATCCATTCCTCTGATTGGTTTACATATAGTACAGCAATATTTTACTTCATTATGGAAAAACCCCATCTCTAAATGTGAAGAGTTAAGAATTAACCCGTTTGTAGTCATGTCACATAGCTAGATATCTGGAATGTTTTTGTCTTAAACTGTGTAATGATATGGTCATCTATTAAGCTCTTGTTATTTTATTTTTAGCATATGGCTATCAAATAGTCCTAGTTTAAAAATTTATATTAATGATTAATTATCTTGTCCAAATATGTCGAAGAAATTATTTCCAGTAATAAAATTTTGTTAGTGCAATTCTATCTTTTATTCAAAAAACATAAACGAGAAATTTGTAAATTGTTTAAACTTCAACATTGCAAGGGTTTTCAACATTTATAACACTATTAAAAATGTTGCAACTAACATATGGTGTTGTAATATGCTACTATACTGAGCAGTATTGTTAGGCTGCTATCTTGTGACAATGTCTCATAAAAAAACACTTCTCAAAATTCAGATTCTTCCACCTGCTCCCATTGATAGCAATAAAGACATCAGGTAATCAACAGAAATAAAAGAAACAGATTAAAATATAAAGTTTTATTTACCAAAGCTTTATACTTTTTCCACACAAAACCGCTAATACCACTATTTTGAACCAATAATAATGTTCTTTTACCAACAACAACTCGCATGATGATGAACTTGTAGAAGTAGAAGGTTACACGGCCCTGCATCTGCTTTTACATGGCACAAGTACATCACAACTTACCATTTATTTTAAACTGTTATATCCACATAACAACCTTTCACTCGGAATAAAAAATTGATTTATAATGCAACATTCGTTTAATGACTTCCAAAACTCAAAAAGTATCATATATATTATCAAACTAAAAATTAAGTTGATTTGACAATTATAATTATATCTTTAAAATGCAAAAAGCCCCGTTTTCAACACAGCAAAAACCTAAAATGCAAAAGTCATTGAATAGAAGACCTCAGCAGATTCAACAGATACAGTAAAGGTAAATAACTTGCATCCATTGAAATGTTTTCATTTTTGGCCACAGCCCACAAGTTTTGAATTTATTTTTAATTCAGTATATGTAAAACAGACCGGCTATAAAATACATGTACAAAGTTAAAACAACATTAACAAGAAATATTTTGTGCAAAGAATGCTACCTGCAGAAGTGTAAATTAGATTTAATAGGATTGTAAATATTTAGGATTCATTAACAGAACTCAGAACTGGAGTAATTTTAAAACGAGTGCATTTATAACCATTAAAAACTTCTAAAAAATAATGAATTAACATATAACTGGTGTGAATACAATTACAGTAATGTATACGATTTGTCGACTAGTTGCATATTGCTTAAATTTTTCTGTTGTTGGTCTGTACTGTCACCAATACATTAATAGGAGTTTTCAAAAAAAGTGAAATTGTTATTAGGAAAGTACAAATTATTTCAAACTTGTATTAGAGAATCTTTGTAACCAACATGTGATGCCACAAACCATAGGCAAAGTGCATTGCACAATATGACAAGAAACCCGTACATCAATGATGACTTTGTTGGTAGTATTTACCAATAATTTGCATACATTAATTCTAAGTTTAACATTCTACAAATTGTCAATTTTCTAATAAATTCTATCCAATTTATAAAGAACAAATAGTTTATAACCTTGATGACTTATATGAATCAAAAGAGCACGCTTTCATCAATTACTTGACAACTAACCGGGGTTTTTTCTTAATATATGTGGTGAGTATAATTAAAAATGTTGATGTGTGTGAGGGGCCATAATAATGGTAGGTGAGAAACCTTCAGCACAGCAGTGATTTCAATATCATACATACATAGTTTTGGCTATGTCATATATCGTTTGACTGTATATTGCAGTTAAACAGTAGATATCTTAGCTTCAATTTCTTCGGAATCTTCAGCAGTAGAGCTGTAACTGTGACTGTCTACCACAAGTATAGGATCTTTGGTTGTTGAGCTATAGTTGATTTGTTCATTCTTTCCGTTGGTTGTTTCCTGCCATATTCCTCCACTAAGTGGAAGTTCATTGTCTGAAACAACAATAAATAGAAAGCTGGTCCTAAACATTACATTAATTTTGTTATTTTGCCTCTTGTAAATGTGCCAGTGATATAATTGTTCAAAAATAAGAAATAGCACATTATTAAATAATTCAGGATTCTGAACACTTAGGCACAAGCCTCAAATAAGATGTCCCCCAATTATTGAAAGCATTAGTTTTGCTCAATTTATGGACATGGATTGCGTGATGAATTTTTTTTTAATGAGCAGAACTAACAACATGAAGATAAGCAGTATGTTTTTTCAGACATTTCTAGTTTCAATATCCCGGGAATACTTGTTAAACAGCACTGTTATCTTGTAAACCTACTGTTGCTTAATGAACATGGGAATTGTGTGCAAACCTACTGTTGCTTAATGAACATTGGAATTGTGTGCAAACCTACTGTTGCTTAATGAACATGGGAATTGTGTGCAAACCTACTGTTGCTTAATGAACATGGGAATTGTGTGCAACGAACGGAATTGTATTAACAATTTAACAGACGAGTTTGCCCGTGATGCACCTGGCACATTAGTTGGGCAAAAATAGTTTCTGGGTGATGTGATGTATGCAAATAATAGATATTACCTGAATCTTCTAGATCATCAACTGCAATAGCGAACTCTTCAACTTCCTTTTTAGCAGGATAATGCTGAAAGATAAAACAGCCAAAATTTTGATGCACATGCATAAAAATACAGATTCTTCACAAAAGTTTAGTAATTGGTGAAAGTTGGAATTTTGTGGAACTTTGTGCATTTGAGAGCTTTATTCTCCACCTTTGAGCTATGAATCTTAAAGTGTAATCGGACATTTTGTGGAAGTCTAGGGATCTTTTATTGATGATACTCAGGTTTTTAGATTTCTATTTCGATGATACCTTTGTTGGTGGTTGTTCCCATGGTTTATTCGCCCCATTAACCAGTTTAAAAAATATTTATCAATTCAATAAAGACAAGAGACATGGCAAAAATCAGTAAAATTACCTGCTTTTGTTGTGAAATAAGAAACATGATAGTGGCTCCTAACAATGGTGGACCTCCTGCAAACCAGAAAGCTGCATCGTAATTACCAATAGCATCATGCATAAAACCTAAAAAATAAGTGCCACTGTATATTTCTTGTTACCAGAGCTAGAAAATTTGAATATTTCGCGGATACTTGATCTCAGTAACATAGTCTTGGGTATCAACATCATACAAAAAAAAAATATATATATATCTAAAACCGATAAAGATATCAATGAAATTCCAATGCAAATTCAATCTATTTTTATTTATTCTATTTCACATCAAGAATATTTTTGTTATTCCTAGAGTTGCATCGTACCTTAAAAGAACTTAAACTATGCATGTTTGCTATAAAACTTGTTCCAAAAAAACTACTATAATATGTGTAAAAATGCATGAAATACCTGCAATAGGTGGTCCAACCATAAGAGGGATTGAGATTAATCCAAGCAAAAATCCAACTGCTTGTGAGGCCCCCTTGCGGCCAACTAGATCAAATGCAATTGGTCCCAGCAAACACACCATACACCCATCACAGAATCCCATCAATAATGTTAGAAAAATAAGGACTTCGAAATATGTTGCAAATGGAATTATAATAGTAAATATTCCAAGTAATGCAATGCATGCCTGATGAAGACGTATGCGGTTAATACTTTTGAAATCTGAGAGTTTTCCGATGATTAATCTTCCAGCACCAGAAGTAGCACCAATACACATCACAAGAATTTCACCATCCTTACCTGGCATAGTTTCCTTAACAAATTGTACCTAAAATTTAAAAGAGCAGAAAATTATGTGTACACATCTATTAGAAATCTGCAGAAAAATATATATATAGCGAGTAATAAATACAATGCCACACGTTATTAGAAAAATGCCATTTAAATAGGGGTAGCTTGTAAAATAGCACAAAATATGTAAAATGTAATTATCAAATTCCACTGTATTAGCATGTATTATTTTAAATAGTTTTAAATTAAAATCTAAAACAAATTTTTTAATTTAAAATTTTTGATTCACGAAAAAGATGTAACAGTACAGTTCATGACACTTCATGACTTCTAACTTACCAAATGGACAAACGGAATGAAGTAGCCAAACAATGCTACTGCCATTCCAACTATCCATATGACATAATTTTTATTCCTCCAGATTCTAACATTTAAAAACTTGCGAATAATTCTCATACAAGCATGATACTCCGCCACAATGCTTTCTGTTGAGAAAAAACTTGGAGCGCCATCCGACTGAGTGTGTGATTGACGTATATTCAGTGGTTTGAATGTTAGAGCACATAATATAAGAGTACTGTATAAACCTGCCAACACTTGTATCGTATGTTGCAGTCCAATCAAAGACAATAAATGTTTTAAACCAAACGGCATAGCAATGGTAAACACGGCACTTCCTGTGGTAACAATACCATTCACCAATCCCATGCGTTTTTTGAAATAATGTCCAAGAATGACTAAAGATGGTGTATAAGCCAACGAAGAACCTATACCAAGTAGTACACCGTAGCATAAGTATAAAAGTCCGAGTTGGTTCACAAATGAGCTGGCAATCAAGCCAGTTGTAGCGAGAATTCCTCCAACAAAGCAAACAGGTCGTACTCCAAATCTATCCACTAGTATACTTGCAATTGGAGACATAAAAAATGTCATTCCAGTGCTCAGTGAACCTACCCAAGCTGAAATATAACAAAATAGTAAAAGTATTTGTGAAAATTACATGTAATCTGTTCATTAAAAAAGTTATTCAAAAAGAAACTTGGCATTTTCCTGCAAAACGAATAGTGTGATTTTTAGTGTTTTGAATTACATAATAGTAAGATGAGCCTTGGTTAGGCAGAGAAGCAGAAAATTGCCTGGACAAAGAGGAAAAATAAGCAAGTACAAGGGTTCAGGGGGCATAGTTATTATAGCCCCTCAAATTATTAAATAAGTACCTTTTTCCATTTATAATTAAATCCCCAACTACAATCGGGATCGGCATTTAAGTTCTTTTTATATATAGCAACTATGAAATATGAATGTTCCTGGGATCGAGGTAATAAAATTATTTTGTGTAGGAGTGTGGATGCCAGAGTAAACTTACTGAATTTGGTTTATATATAGTATTTTTTAATTTCTACCATTTAAAAATTTGGCTTGTTGCTTGAAAAAATCAACTGCTTGGTTTATTATTACTAAAAAAAATTAGGCTTGTTTCCAGGTCACTTTCAAGGAATTGGTAAAAGTTGGAAGTGCTACTCAGATATTTTTAAATTTTAGATTCCTATCTACCACTAAGACAATCTAAAATTTTGGATTTTCTCTAGTGGCACATACTAATTAATATACTCCACAAATCTTGAGTACCCTAGGTAGAATAGCTAGGAAAATGTACTGATTACCTGTACATACTTCTACCATTTTTGTCACATTGATGTCATGTGAACTGTTAGTTAAAACATATGGTGGTAGTACTTTTCCCTGGGAAAGGTTAACTGGTGCATGCAGCAGATGGTTTGATAATTTGTCTTTGATCTCACCACAAACAATAAACAATTGTACTCACATGCTTTAAAGGCAATGTCCTTGTCATCTTTGTCAGCATAGGTCTCAAGTATAGCAGGATATATAACTCCAAATGTATTCAACACACCAAATATGGTACCATTACACCAAAAAGATGCAAAACACACAACCCACCCCCACCCACCGTCTGGTGGGTTAAATTCCCCATGTTCTTTTGTGGATGTTGATTTCTTTCCAGACACTAATGCCTCTGCTTCTTTTGTCTTATTTCTGACTTCCGACATTGATATTTATTTCTTCTTGTATTAATCACTTAAAATACATGACCTATAAATACAGGTAACAATAGTTTGAGAATTAATGTCAAGTGTAAAATCCCGGGGTACTCAAGTGATTTTTTGGTGGGGGTGTGCAGCCCAGTTGAAAATTTTGGATTTGGATTGTATACTTCTTACCGTAAAGCTATTCAAAAATTTGGATTGCTATATACTCACGGCTTTATACAGCAAATAATTTGGATTAATTTTAGGTTTGTATCCATAAATAAATTTTAGAATTTGGTTTGTATCAGTCAGTTTCCGTAAAAATGGATTGCTATACACAAATATTTTAAAATTTGGATTGCTACCCTTATATTTCCCAAAATTTGGATTGCTACCCTAAAATTTCAAAAAATTTGGATTGGGTTATATATTTGCTGTCACAAGCTAAAATTTTGGATTGGGTTCCGCGGCATATCCCTGTAGTCAAAAAACCTTGTGTACCCCCCGGGTGTAAAATCCACCTCAGGAGGAGGATTAATTTTTGCTTGAAGCACTTTATTTTAATGCACTTGAAGCGATTTATTCGCGTATATACACATTAGAGGCTGAAGCGCTTTATTATGAAGCGCTCCAAGTTGTAAGAGTGAATTGAGCTCTTCATAACAAAAATGCTTACCCTGTTCAGTGGCTTTCAATATACTAGTGCAAAAACAAAATAGCTTATATTAAAGTCAGAAATTTGAATTAATATGTTTTAACTTTTAAAATATTTCGAGGTTATACAATAATTAACCCTAGAAATACGAAATATCACAAGTTCAATTTGTAGCTATAATTTTAGTAATTGTGTAGCTATATGAGGATGTACGTAAGCAACTAGCTAACATATTGCTAGTTTACAGTTTTACTATCATTTATATAACTGGTTCCAACATAGTAGTTTAATATAAACATATGTTTTAGTAATGAAAATAGAAATAAATGTAATTGGAATTTTAGGCTCTAGGATCAAAACTGTTACTATTTAAGATGATATGTTATACAGTTGAAACAATTATAATTCATCATCACTTTCAGCCAATTGACTAGAAAATATCAGTTTGTTAACTGTACCCTCCTTTAGTAAACTAAGCATATGACTTCCTGTCCCACTATAAATAAATGACATTTATACAATTCACATTGTTAACATGATCAGATTGTTTTAATTGTTAGTAATGAGTGGTTTGCATGATGCAGCATATGGTTAGAAAATAATATCATAAATTCACCAAATTTCATACAACTAAAATTGACTTTGTGCATGACTAGGCATCTGTCTGTTTCAACAAAAATGTTTTTTTAAATTGCACCTTAAACAGCTGCAACTAGTGAAAAATCACAAAATGAGTCACAATAGAATACAGTCATAGAACAGCAAACCAAATAGCCATTTAGCAAAGGCAAGGATTTTCTCTTATTTTTGTGATCTTTCATGGTTATTTTTGAACTTTCCATCAATTATTAAAAATTCAATTTGACCTGAAAACGATTTGACCCTTGACCTTTAAAGGTTTCAAGAAACATTGACTTAGAAGTGCATATTTCAACCTAGCTATATGTTTCAGCAGTTAAAAAGCAGAAAAAATTATATAAAGTACAAGATTAATAGTAATATTCTAAACTTTACAAATACTGAGTTGATATACATATAAAGTTTTAATTTGGTAAAGCCATTTTTGGAAACAAAACTGCGTTTTTGAAATTAAGTTCAAAAAACGCATGTCAAAAACCCTCTACCTACAACATGATTTTTTTTGCAAATGAACTTTAAATATAAAATATCTACATTGTCTCAGATTTTTAAAATTTAGCATTGTTCAAAAGATAGGATTTTCTGTTATTGGTGAAATCCTGACATTTAAACTTTGAAAATTCACACAACAAACAACATTTTAATAAGTCTACCAAAGGGATGTTGTCACATCTAAAGTTATAGGTTCCTATCCCTAACTATTTTTGAACTGTTAAAAAATTGAAACAGAAAGAAAGAATGAATTGGTTTGCTGATTAGAAGCAACCCTTATAACAATTCATAAAATCATGTACTTGACCCATTACAGCTGAAGTACAAAGTCCCCTAAAATTTCAAATAATGCATCAAGGCACTAAAAAAAACTGGACCTAATTATTTTTCTGAGTAGACCATGTGGTATTTCCACTCTTTTCCATCCTTGATCCTAAAATAATAATGTTGCTGATATTTGGTATTCGCATAGGGATTTCTCAATGTGAAGGCAACGTACCACAGTACAACTATAAACAAATGTGCGCATGCGCAATTGCGAGTTTACAAATAAAATGTCGCCTAACAGTGTGCTTTATATTCTATCGTTTTTTAAAAATATTAAATCAATATAAAAGTAATTCCAACTATATTTTGGAAAACTGATGTGGAAAGGTGGATTATTCAATTTGCATAATTGACCTGAATTTGAATTGGGTCCATCTCCATTGATTGTGAGAATTAATGCGCATAGAGGTAATCATTTTATGTTCACTAGATAAATAATATGCATTGAGCTGTAATTTGAATTCAATGCGCATGCAAATTGCAAGTATGAACGACCTGGATAGCCTGAATGAGCGTTTCACTCTTTTACAGTCCAGTTATAAAAATAAAAGTTACAACAAATAAAAATATTTAAAACATAAATTATACAAAATAAACTAAAATCAAACATAAAAAGAGACCAAAGCTAAATAACAAAACTAGCACTACTAAGTGAGCCAGCACAAAACATGATAATTTCACTAGTTCTACTATCTAAAAACATTTAAAAGAATAAGTACTTGGTATTTAAAATTTTGAATGTAATGTTACTTCACTGTTTTAAACTCTCATTTAATTTGTTCCGCAACTTTGACGCGGAATTGATAATTTTTTTTCTCCATAGTTGGTATTTACCTGAGTTATGGAAAGATCATTGACAATTGCCCTTGTGGCTTTTCTTTACACATTTTGAACTTTAGCAATTTTATCTGATAAATATCTACTTGTACTGTTAAAGCACAATGTGAAATTACCAAATATCTTATCAAATATGATTTTAGCATGATGCAAGAACATATGGGAATGTGGCAATTAAACAAACCTTGAGAATGAAACAAATTAATTACAATTTATATATAATAGTATACAGATTTTACAATATCATTCAGCTGCATTAAGCCTGGAGTTGCTTGTTCACTAAAGATTACTGCAGTATGTATGTTTATTTTATACTGAAAGGGGTTCAAGGTGTTCGATCAAACCACCTCAAATAACAATTTTTAAAAAATGTTTACTCTTAATTAAATTAGTAAAAATAAGAAAATATTAGTGGCAAAAAAGTACTGTAATTTCATAAAGCTCAAACTGTCAACTTAAAATTCTGGGACAGCCCCTGCAAAGGTTAAAAGGAAAGGGTCAATTTTTATATCTCAATAATGACACTATGGTCATGTCACATATTACAGATACATGACTATAACAAGATAAGAATATCAGTTAATACTAAAAGGAGTTCAATTAATAATACCTAACAAAACAAGGAAAATATTAGTGCATGATAACTCATAATTGGCCAATTAATATGATGCGACAACGTTGGAATATTTTTCATCAATCTGATGCTAATGTTATATCCCGGTTTTATATCCTGTTTTTGTTTTGCTCCTTTTTCCTAAAATATAACTGTATTATTGATTGATTACTAAAAATGTCACTAATGTTATTAGTGACATTTCTGGAAAGCACCCCAAGTAAACAACCGTGACCACAGTAGCATGAGCTCAATATAGTTAAGCAAAAGTTGATATAAGCTAATAAGCTTTCTAACTCATGCCACGCTGTACACACAAATAAGTTTGACAATTTAAGTTTGAAGTTTCAAGTGAAGTGTGGCAACTCGGGGTAAATCAAGGTAAACCCGCATATAGTACTAGTATTATCAATTCCATGAAATTCAATTCATGATACCCGGTATGACCCCAAATCCTGTTTTGTAAGTTGATGTATCAATATTCAAACGAGAGCCTGTTAATATTATAGTTTTTAAAATTTAGTTACGACAATACTCGGAAGCACTCATCGAGTCTGTTCCCCAGACGAGCTAGTCTGGCTGGCTGGCAAACCTTAAAAAAGTTCATACAGCTGGTAATTATAATGGGGAACAGATCTAATTCCCCACATCAACACCGAACAACATCTTTTTTGCAAATTTCAGCTGGCAGATCGACGGTTCCCCTGCGTTTTTAGCTGGCTGGTGAATTAAACAAAATCAGCTTGCTGGTGAGTGGGGAACAGAGATGGCCTTCCAAGCTACATTACCAAATGGTTAAATGGTCCAATTCTTGTCCTCTAGTTGATTTTGCGTTTTAGCTGCCGCCCTATAGACACAAAGCCAAAGAGCGCAAAATCAACCGCGGATTCCCCCTAGAGCCCCAGGCGACAAGAACTGGACTATAATTAGGCGTATTAAAGTATGGTTTGACATTTAAAAATTGTAGTAAGCTATCCTTCCAAACAATATTTAACAGCTATTGTAAATTATGTCTTACCTGCAGTTAGACCTACTTTTAAAATAGGATATCAAAAAAATAATCTGCCGGTGAAATCAGCTGATAACCCGCAATGATAAACAATGAGTATCACGTGATAAAACATAAACACATTGTCTTCCACTAGATGGCACTCGGTCAGTATATCTCGAGACCTTTGTAAAGAAAAAAAATATTAAAGAGGAAAATGTTAATCTGAGGAAAATGCAGAATGTTTCGTACATCAGCAGTAATCTTGTTTGTGCCTAAAAGTACACGAAAATACCTGTTACTAAATTTACGTCAAAATGTGTCGATCTTTGAAGTTTGGCCTCGGAAGTGGGAGATTCCCCGCGAAGGCAGCTTGATCTTTATCTAAGTTTATATGCCTAGTTGTAGTAACCACTGTCTGTTACTGTTCGAGTACTGACGGTTACTGCAGCTACCCAGCACCGAGACCTCACGCCTCTAAAAGACAACACTGAACAAAGAAAATGGCAAGATATATTATTTTTTTAGAAATGTTAGTTATAATCAAGGTTTCAGCCGTACTTTGCGATTATCCCTTTCAAAATATTTCACTCTCATGGGAGGAGAGAGTGGACAATTTGGTGAGTTTATTGACTTTCGATGAAATGGTTGCTCAAATGTCCCATGGTGGAGCTGGATTAGGACCTGCACCCAGTATTCCACGTCTAGGCATCAATGAGTATCAGTGGAACACGGAATGTCTTAGAGGGGATGCCCAGGCTCCTGGCGATGCTACAGCGTTCCCACAAGCACTAGGATTATCTGCAATGTTTAGGTATGCAAAGTTAATGATGAAGAGCAAAACTATCCCAGGGAACTGCATATCTATTTATAAAACATGCTAAGAATGTATTATAAGTCTATTTGGTTTATGTTTATAGAGTGGCTAAAATACAGTCCCTGGGGTACATACTCAAGTTATTTTTTGGTGGGCCGGGTGTGCACCCCAGTTGAAAATTTTGGATTTGGATTGTATACTTCTTGCTGTATTTTTCTGGATTGCTACTGTAAAGATGTTCAATAATATGGATTTGTTAGTTGCCACTGCTTATAGCAAATTATTAATTTAGATTAAAAGTTTTACTAGGTTTGTATCCATGCATAAATAAATTTTGGAATTTGGTTTGTATCATGCAGTCAGTTTGCATAATTACTCAATTATTTTAAAATTTTGGATTGCTACCCCTATATTTCACAAAATTTGGATTACTACTCTAAAATTTCAAAAAATTTGGATTGGGTTTGCTACCACAAGCTAAGATTTTGGATTGGGTTGGGCGGCACATCCCTGTAGTCAAAAAACCTTGAGTACCCCTTCCCTCGGGAATACAGTTACCTGTTATCGTATCTTGGGCTAAATGTCGGGACATCCATTTGGTTTTTTCCCCACCGCAGGAAACTATTGAAAAATTGTACCATATTTTCTCTGACTAGTAATCGCCCCCTATTCTAATAATTGCCCCCCTCTAGTAATCGCCTCCTCTGTGACTAAAATAAATCAACAATCGCCCCGGTACGGCAATTTGAGGTAAGGACTAGTGTTATGTTAAGGTTAGGGTTTAATTGTAGTTTAAAACGAAATAAACTTACTGTTTGTTTAAGGTTTATAAGAGTTTTTTCTTAATGAAAAAAAAGACACGCAGAATTTTGCTTAAAAATAAGCCGTTTGTTTGATGTGTCATGGGTTTGCAACGCAAATAATAGATTTAAAAATTTTTAAATATTCATCCCAGGAGTACAAAAAGTTAATAATTGCCCCCCTAAAAGCATTTATTTTAAATAATCGCCCAAAGCGATTATTTGGGAAGATACAGCATCTCCAATTAAAATAAACGTTTTTAAACTTTGCTGCAGAGGTCCTCAAATGGGATAGCTGATATATTTGCAATTTGCAGGTTTTAGTAATTATATTTCAACAGTAATGTTTTGAATTTATTTACATGTACAAGTAATTTATGTTTGATGACAACACAGGTGAGTATTCAATTTACTAACTTGCTATTTTATTTGCTTAATAAGAAAACTATTAATATTCTTGTGGAATAAGTATTAACAATACAAAATATTAATTTTGTTCTTTGTGCATATTTTGAGTAAGACTTGACAAAGTTATAAATCTCGAAGCAGTGCGACCAAATACATATTTGAAGCTAGACTTGATTTTTTTTCTAATATTTTTATTTTACTTATAGATTTAGTAAATATTAATTTAAATATAAATTTGTTGCTCAATTTTTTTAACGTTCAATTTTTTTTATTTATATACTTTTTAATAAACAGTATAATGTTTAATCAAGATTATTTGCATATTGTTTAATACATTATCTGATTATGTCAACGTTATGCAATACACCAATACCCCAGTGCCAGAACATATTATTTTTTTGGGGGGAGGGGTGTATGTGTCTATGGAATGACAATTTTGGATTGTCTACTTTTTCCTTCATATTGTTGTATTGCTAACATAAAAAATTGGTTTGTTACTCTTGTGAGTTTTTGCAAAAATGTGGATTGCTTCCTTATAAATCTTCAGAATTTTTTGGATTACTTCATAGTATGAAATAAAATTACATGGGCACTTTTAAATCTCGTAAAATTAAGTGGAAGCTTAACTTACACCATTTTACCTACTGAAAATTCAAATATGTGGAGCTGTTAACTATTTTGTTGCCATTTGCCTATACTTCATAGTGTTTTGTCTAAACAGACTCAATTTCAAGTTTTTTTACCTAACTAAAAATGAGTCTTTACAAATTTGTTCAGAAATAAAGTAAATTATTCATGCGAACCTAGTATATTTATTTTAGCTTTGAAGTATACTATTCCTTTTGCAACAAAAGCAAACTATGTAATCTGGAGTTTGATACAGGAGTTGGCAAATTTTTTAAGACTTGAATAAATGCAATATGGCCACCATTTTTTCAGAATTGGGCAGAAATTATAACAGAATAAGTTTTGTAATAACAAAAATAAAGATAGTTTTCATAAATTGTTATGATTGGAGCTTATTTTATTAGCTACCTGATACACACCAAATTGTACACCTCCCTTCTATATATAGACACTTGGGAAACTGAATCCATCCCTCACGTTGTGGTTGAATAGTATTCTACAGCATTTCTTCAACCTTTATTATTTACATGACAATTACACTGCAGGGGTATGTAATA
Source organism: Phoronis ovalis (assembly GCA_028565635.1). Classification (NCBI taxonomy): domain Eukaryota; kingdom Metazoa; phylum Phoronida; family Phoronidae; genus Phoronis; species Phoronis ovalis. The sequence continues at coordinate 5,614 of JAOXYB010022625.1, read as the reverse complement.
CGTACCGTTTTACACTTTGTCTATTTATTATAGCACCGATATGTTGTATTTGGTAGCTAATGCAACGGGTACTGAAGTACGAGCGAAGAACAATGATTTTGTGAAACGCAGCATGTACACCGATCATACTGGATTAAGTTGTTTTTCTCCAGTCATAAACATTATGAGGCATCCACTCTGGGGACGAAATCAGGTGAGATTTAACGTACATGTAACAGTTTCATTTACTTTACTGTTAGCTACTTTCCTTTCTATTTAATCACAGACATTCAGTTTCTAATCCCCACCGAAGGTTGCCAATAGACTATTTTCATGCACTCGAGGGCGCTACAGTCAGACCCTTTCAATACAGGCATCCTTTAATTATACACAAAACTTTTTTTTTTAAATCTGACTTTAGAAAAGCTTTAACCGGTGAAAATTTGACAAAATAAAAAAATATTAATACATAGTTGTTTATGTATTGATATGCTCACAAAAAGGAGGGTATTACTTAGATCAAAGAACATAAGATTTTTTTTTGGTTTTGGCTCGGCATGCGAAGGATGCATTTTGTGAATGAATCGAGTGAGCGCACGCAGAACTATGTTGGGATCATTTGGATCTGAGACTGGGGGCTGCAGTAAGTGCATGCAAATAGTCTATTATCAGTACTTGTGTGGGTGATGGTTTTGAATTTATTTGTGAGCATGTTTTTTGTTTTGTTTCTTATAGCTCATTCAAGTTTTCCTATTTTTCAAGACATTTACTAATTGTAGGAAACCTATGGGGAAGATCCCTATTTGACGGGTGAGTTGTCCGTTGCTTTTGTTAGAGGACTGCAAGGGGAACATCCACGTTTTGTCAGAGCTACGTCTGGTTGTAAACACTTTGATGCACATAGTGGCCCAGAAAATATCCCTGTTAATCGCTTTAGCTTTGATGCCAAGGTATGTTTTTAAAACTGTATCGAATATATTAATTATATGAAGCTTAAAATGTTTCAGTCCAGAAAATCTAACATAATAAATCAGTCAACGCAAATTAGACATTAACAAGTTTGGAAAATGTGTATATTTTATTTTGAAGGGTAATCTATGGAAAATCATGTTAAATCTGCCATAACAGTTATCACTATTGAACATTGCAGGTATCTGACAGGGACTGGTTTTCAACGTATCTTCCTGCTTTTAAAACATGCGTCCAAAAGGGCGGTACATACAATATCATGTGCAGCTACAACAGGTTCGTTAGGTGTCTTGTGCAGACATCGTTTAATAAAATTTATATAATATATTTATAAGTAAGAATAATAATGGAATGATATCTAACTGCTAAAGATGACACTCCCATTAAACAGAAGTCTGTACAATGTGTAAAAGCACAGTAAACAGCAAAATAAATAATTATATTAGGTTTTATCAGACCTAATTCATATTTTTTGTGTGTTCATTCCATCAATCTCCTTGTTTATATTACTATTTATAACGAACGCGTTTCTGTGCTTTAATGATATTTCATTTGGGACGTAGCATTTTATAATGAAGACATTAGTTATGCAGGTATTGAACCACAATGGGAATCTGTGAAAGTTTAATCTGCATCAGTATCATATCATAAGGCATTTGCGTTCTAGAATTCCTGCTGCGGTTCAAGCTAAATCGATAATGCCTTTGCTGCATAACTAATGTCCATGGTACAAAATGTGAAGTCACAAACGAAATACTACTATACCACAGGGTTGCAGTTCATTGCAAATGGTATTAAAATCTCCCATACCAAAACCGAATGCCATCAGGAATGCATTGTTAGGCTACCATAAAATGTTGTGAAGGTTTACTTAAAGTCGTGCAAATGGCTCAAAATAGTTTAATACATAGGTCCCTCATTGTATTATGTAAGAATTAGCATTAATGATCACTTTCTTTGTATGTAAAATCAAAAAAAATTTTTTTTAAAAACTTTAAGAATTTCTTTCATTTCAGACTCAATGGTATACCGGCATGTGCCAATAAACGACTTCTCACAGATATTTTGCGTAAGGCATGGGGTTTCAAAGGTTATGTTGTCAGTGATGAGGGAGCCTTGGAAAATATTATTGATTGGCATAAGTATCTTAACAACACTGTCGACACAGCTGCTGCTTGTGTTAATGCTGGAACAAATCTTGCACTTTCACAGCGTCCGCTGGCAAAAAGTGTGTATAACTCAATCGGGGAAGCTGTTAAGCAAGGAAAAATTACAAAAAGTACAATTGTGGAACTTGTGAAGCCTTTGTTTTATACACGAATGAGGCTGGGAGAATTTGATCCGCCAGAATCAAATCCCTACAAGCTATTACCATTGTCTGTAGTCCAGAGTGATGAGCATCAACAACTGGCCATCAAGGCAGCCATGATGTCATTTGTTCTGTTGAAAAATACCAATAATTTCCTACCCTTAAAGCAGAAAGTAGGGAAAATTGCAGTATGTAAAAAAAAATCCTTTTTATTGCACAGTTGATTAGAATGATGTAAAATGTCAAAAGAAATTTTTGATAAAAATACCCAAAACTATAGTTGAACTACATGCCAAACAATATGATGCAAAGAATACTGTTTTCTGGCTCTCTCACTCTTTTTCTTGATTTTTAGATTATTGGGCCAATGGCTCATAATCCTGTCCAATTATTTGGGGACTATTCTCCATCATTAAACAAGCATGTGACCAAAACTCCTTTGGAAGGTTTGATAGGATTAGGTGATAGTTTAGGCTATGCACCGGGATGTAATGATACCAAATGTATGAATTATTCTTCGCATGAGATTAAGTTGGCAGTGTATGGGGCTGATCTTATTATCATATGTCTTGGTACAGGTAGGTAGTATATGAAGCACTTGTCACATAGTGAATACTGTATGACTAATACAAGTAGTAATTTTAAATACCTTTAATACATTCATCTAAAAAGAAGTTATCCGAGTTTGAAATAAGTGTGACTTTGACAAATTAGAAACATATCAATGAATATTCATTAAATTAAGTCAACTATGAACAAAAACATAAATTAATATTCCAGCTTTTGAAGCCAACAAGACATCTACATCAGAGCGAAATGTTTTTTGGATATAATTCAGAATTTACTCTGATCGATGTATATTTAATCTCAGAACACTATTTTTTAGGATGCAGTCACAAATTATTGTGAAACATCTCCCCAACTCACAAAATATAGCACAATATTGTGTTCTAATGCTTTTTGATTTTACTATACATGTATAAAAATGTTAAAGGGCCCCTGGTGGAGATGGAAAGCAATGATCGCGCCAGTATGGATCTTCCTGGAAAACAGATGCAGCTTTACATCGATGCTGCCAAATATGGTATAAAAGTACTAAATATAATATTTTTTTTTCATTCTTGAATAAGTACTGTTTAGAAATATCTCTCAGTTATAATTGACATGTTCATTATGTCTTGTGTTTTTTGGTGTTTGTTGCATTTATGAGTCGCAGACTGAAGAGAAATGGTACTATCCTGGCAGTACCCAAGTGCTAGATCATAACATTATTTTAATGCTATTGCAATGTATGTGACCTAATTCTTTCTAAAGTATTTGTCCATTTCCATATTTATGTACTGTGTTAAAACAGCTCAAAGTGAGATGATTAATTAAGAAGTAACTAAAAGTGAAAAACTAATTGTTGCAGTGTTTTTCTGTCTTATGAAGTTTCAATTATAAACAAATGATCTATTTAGAATTTTTTTAGGAGGTAAAGCACCTATTATTGTTCTACTTTTCAATGCTGGACCATTGAATGTTGTGTCCATTGATGCTGACCACAGAACTATGGCAATCATGGAATGCTTCTTCCCAGCTCAGGCAACAGGACAGGCATTATACAATGTACTAACAAACAGAGGACCAGATTCAGTCCCTGCAGCTAGGTTACCATTCACTTGGCCAATGTCAGAAAATCAGGTAATTTTATAAGAAAGATATCTATTACAACCAATACAATGTTGTCACAGTGATAGCATATATATTTTGGACATTTATTTGCACTTGGACTATGTTTCAAAGTTTAATTATTTATTCCAACTACAGCTAAGAGTTATGTTTGTTGATTAATGTAAAATACCTGTATTATAGCATAGCCATTGTTTGTTTCTAACTCCCCTTGCAAAAATAAAGGTTTACATGAAAAAAGTGTCCAAAATAGTGTGTAATCTCTAGTGAAATATTCTATTAACTTGACAGCTACACATTTTAATGCTAGGAATATATGCTATCTGTGGATGTCTCCCTACACACTACTGCTATTGTAATGCATGATTTCAGGTACCTCTAATGGTCAATTATTCTATGGCGGGACGTACTTACCGCTATTTCCAAGGTCCAGGTGAACCATTGTATGCATTTGGATATGGTTTATCTTACACATATTTCAACTATGACAAACTGACAGTAATTCCACCTGTTGTCACAGCATGCAAAAATGTTACAGCTATTGTCACTTTGTCAAATGTTGGCCCAGTTGCTGGAGATGAGGTAAATTCTGTTCCTTCAATTAATTATACTCAAATCATTTATAAAGAGTTAAAGCTACAAAATCTTAACAGTCACTTTCTGTTTAAATTATTTATCTGTAAGTTGTCGAACAGACAGACATTTAAAAATGGATATGTTAGAACATTACTAAATAAACATCATGCATTTTAACTAGGAATGATTTGACCAGCCATTGTTTAAAGTTATAATCTGGCCATAAATATTGATTTTATTTACTAATTTAAAGAATAATGATTTTATGTGAAACTCTGCAAAAATTATGAAGTTAGCATTTTGTTATGTTTTTGCTGCTTCACTGACATGAAATACATTTATTATTATGTTAAGGTGGTGCAACTGTATATCTCCTGGAATAATGTTAGTGTACCCACACCAAAGTGGCAATTGGTTGGCTTTCAACGTGTCTATCTGCACACTAGTAGCAGTATTGATGTGAAATTCAACATTACAGCAAATCAGATGGCTGTATGGACGGATGGAGGTGGATGGGAAGTCATGCCAGGTATGAATAAGTAACTGCATGTTAAGTAATAGTTGTGTGAAAGCAAGGCTATATATATATAATATATATACATGCAGATTTAGGTTTACGTGTATTTTATTTTAAACTTAATATAGAATGATGTAATTTGAAACCGTTTGCAGATTTTAAAATTGCTGTTCTGATCCAAGAATTTGCTGGTACTTATCAGTGCAGATATAAAGCATTTTGCCCATTATAAAGTAGCAAATGTAATAGTAAAAATTAATCGTGTAAGAAATACTGAATTTTTTTATATTTGTGTGGAACTCTTGCTTTGTACTGTTGTAGGAGTCATAACAGTATATGCTGGTGGCCAGCAACCAAATCAGACAAGAAGTTCTGGAGCACATGTCATAAGCACAAAATTCACTATTCAGGGCAGCTGCCATCTTCCGATTTAAGGGCAAAAATGTGTTGGACATCATTGTAAAAGGAAAGTAAATCCAAGTTAATAATGTTTGAAAAATTCCGAAACTGGCCACACTGAAAAATAATTTGTTGGTGCTTTAAAATTTACATTCAATGTGTTGTGGAACGGATTTTCTTAAAATGTGCCATAT
>JAOXYB010022614.1:0-16848 GCA_028565635.1 Phoronis ovalis | reverse complement strand
AAATCTATGGCCTTCCTAGAACCACGTTTGAATCGTCCAGGTAGCGCTTCGTCTTCGCGGCTATAGACTTTTTGTTATGTGCCCTCTCGAGAACAAACATGGCCACCAATCGGCCATCTTGTAAGTAATTGAGGTCAAAATTATATCAGACCTGCGCATTGACCTGTACTTACCCTGTACCAAATACAAAGATGATCTGACAAAAGCTGAAGCAGTTATAGCAACATAAAAAAAGGGTACATACGCCTCATACACTACGACAATACGCCCATTCCACTATGGTGGATGGGCATAAAAACTGTTAAGTTTTTCCAACCAATTTTTTGGTGTCTTTTATACACTTTACTATTGTAACACAAGGGCTTAATGCCTATGTTATTTATTAAATATATCATAATATGATATTTAATATAGTGCATGAGGCGAGTCTTGGAAGAAAAAGTTTTAATTGAAAAACTTAACAATTTTTAACAGTATGTGGGCATGACCTATTGCTCCGCCGCAGGCAAGCCATGGTAGGGCTATTGTGCCAGGACTATAGTCTGGGACTATAAAACTAAGTTATTACTATTACTATTAGCCCAAGATTTACTGTTCCAACTTCTAACTAGACCAAGGTGCTGATGACTGGGACAGAAGTGTTCAATATCTTCGACAGCTTTTTGACATTATTTATAAACTCTATCCCCTCTCATTGTGTTCCAGTTCTTTTTGACAGTTTCTAGAGGTAAACATGCAGTTCGGAGTTTAAATTTGAGTGAGATGCGCTAATAAAAAATAAAATGGTAAAACCGGGTGTAAACAGTAAAGCACGGGTACATATTGAATATTTTACATATATATATGATAACTGTCACATTTGTAGGACACTTTTACTTACCATGATCACTTAAATCTGGTTAAACTGTTAAACAATTTAAGCCTTACTTTCGTGGCCAATGAAAAATAATTGCGAAACCAATGTGTACTGCAGCATGTGGATTTTCAAACGGAAACACCTATTGCACATGCTCAATTACGCATTGTGGGATTGTTGAAAAGAAGCTACGAAAGCATGGCGGACAATTCTCAATATTCCCCTTCTTATAATGACAGCCTTAATATGAGTGGAAGGTAAGTGAACAAAAAAAATGGCATGGATCATGTTGTCATAGGAATTGTTGCCTTGAAAAAAGGGTGTTAGATAATCACCTGTGGCCTAGACTGAGCAGCAACTAGGAAGAAATACGACTACAATCTTCATTAAATGTTTGCAAACTCAAATTCACCATTTCATGTCACCAGACTCATGCCATGGGAACAAAGACGAACTAGCCATATGGCAAGGGTTAACTGAAATCATGCGTAATAAAGAAATTTAATATGTCGAAAATCTTGGCTTATAAAAAATTTAATTGAAACTAACTAAATGCCTCTCAAAAACAATGTAAATATGTCCTCAATGAAACAGAATACTTTCTTTTGACGCGATTAAAAATGGCCGACGTTCTGAAAGTGAAACCTTTTCACGATGGTTGTAAAACGCTGCTTCTAAAACAGGTACGATTGCGAAATTTCATGAACACGTGTTCAGATAATTAATAAAAAGTTTTTAAACAAAATATGTATATAATGAGTTTTGGGGATTTATCAGTCTATCAACACAAAATGCGTTAAAAGATGTACATACAAATTTTCCTACAAGAAATTTCTTTGTCCATTCATACTAGGTATTGTGTAAATACAGGTCAAAGTGCAGTGCCTAGCTATTGCTGTGTTTGCAGAAATTTCGCCCTTGTGTTGCGCATGTGAGCCATTGCCACTGTCTACCGTCCATGTGACCAAATTCTTGTAATATATTTAATTATTAAACATTGGAAATTGCAGATCTCGTTCAAGATCACCTGTAGGAAATTCACGGCATGGCAGGTCAAAGTCCCCAAGAAGAGGTCGTGATCGCCGTGACAGATCTCGAGATCGCGAACCAAGAGAAGTGAGCTCTCGTCGTATATTGTTTACTAACATGCCATATGATATTACTTGGCAAAAGCTAAAAGATATGTGTCGTGAACAGATTGGCTCTACACCATACATTGAAATGTATGAAACAGCAGATGGCAGATCACTAGGTTCTTGGTGAGTTACTATGTTCTTGATATTTATATATAAATTATTGCACTTTGATTTGTTATATTATTATATGATTTCTACATTATGGTAGGTCATCCAGTGTTTGCATTTGTCAGTTGTGACTCATAGTATTAATACTTTAGAATGCGTTTTTGCAATATGAAACAACATAAACTATTATTATAGGCCGCGCCAAAAAGATAAGATTTTTAACAGGCGAAAGCCATTAAAAACTGGGTTTTTCGTTATTTTAGTGTTAAGAGAAAAAATATAATGATAATAAAAAAAATAAACAAAGTTTATTTTAAAAAATAGTAAGAGAAAATGCCAAAATTTGAAGAGGTTGCACCCGTTAAATAAGGTTTCTTTTTGATCTGGCCTTATAGTTAATGTTACTCTCATTTGTTTTTGGGTTTAATCAATAATATTTGTAACAACACTGTAAACGGTAGATGTTTTCAAATAGTTTATTGCTTTTGTGTACGCTGGACAAGGTGTCCGTAGAGGACTGTCCCTGGAGGCCCACGCACCCATTTAAGTTATTTAACATTTTTTCAGTAACAGTTGAACAGTTTTAAAATTGTCTTTGAACAAAAAAAGTTACAATGAGAGCAGTTCTGGAAATGAATATGATTGAGCAACAGGCCATTTCCAAATTGTGTCCCTTGGAGGTCCATCTTAGGGTATTTAAAAATAGCATTCATTTATTCTTGAACAAAATGAACTCAAAGTGAGAACAATTTTTTAATGTGAAATAAACCATTAATATCAATATAAAACACGATACCAATCACCAGCATTCAATACTTTTTCTTTTTAATTTGTTTAGTTACAAGCAATAACTATTTCTAATATGGCAGTTTATACATTTTTGTATGTAACAGTTTGGCTGAGTTCAGCGATAGAGAAACAGCCCAGAATGCTGTTGATAAGCTTCACAGATTCAAGATTGCAGATAGAGAGATTGTCGTTAGAGAGGTAAGAAGGCATGCTATTAAACCCTGTGCTTTGTTGACTTAGATTAATAAGAAAGTCTAGTTGTTGCTTTCCTTTTTGAGACAATTTATGCAAAACAGTGTGGTCATTTGATTTCAGCGTATTGTCATGTTGAGTTTAATTTTTAAGCAGGTCTGTGTTGGTTATTATTGTAGGAAACTGAAAAGGATCGTAGACGATTTGACAGAGAGAAACGTTCTGGTCGATCCAATGATGATTATGGTGGCAGCATGAGTGGTGGTGGTGGTGGTGGTGGAGGAGGAGGAGGAGGAGGAGGAGGTGGTGGAGGTGGTATGAATATGAACATGGGTAATATGGGTATGGGTGGTAACATGGGCATGAGTATGACAGCAGCCAACACTGCAGGAATCAATCCAGACATCTTACAACGTCTTGGCATTGACGTATCCGTTTCCAGTACAGTATTCATTGCTAATGTGAGTATGCTATAATTTGCCTTCATAGGCTATTAATATTAATACACCATGTAGAACTTAATCGGTATCTTGGTTCAGTAGTAATCAAAACTAGTTGTAACACCCAGTATTTTCGTGTCATGGTAGCATCTGCCTGGTGATCACCCCTCATTCTGTAATAGAGGACAAATGACCAGGAGGCACTTCCACTTGATCACTGTAGAAACTGATGCCTCACGTCTGGTGGTAATTTATTCTGTCATTTGGCCATTTACCTTTGAAAGAATAAAATACTGGTTGCAGGTGTTGTGAAACTAATGATGTATGTTGTTTTAGTTGGATTACAAAGTGGATGAGAAAAAGCTTAATGAAATCTTTGAAATGGCGGGGAAAATCACTGAGGTGGAACTGAAGACTGATAAAACAGGGAAAAGTCGAGGATTTGGCACAGTATCATTCTCAACACCAACAGAAGCAGTACAAGCTATAGGTATCCTTTGGCACATATCAAATGTTTTAATTGTGAATGATGTTTCATTGTAATAATTATTATTTAAGAAAGAAAAAGCTACTTACCATAAGCAGTATGTTATTTTATATGTTTAATGTTAATTTTAATGTATGTTTATACTACAATAGACTGTTGCAATGAGGCTTATTTCACAATCATTCAAATGCCTATCAGGTTGTTATAAAAGCGAAAATTGTTTTCTTTGACTCTTCTGACAGCTATGTTCAACAATCAAGTTTTATTTGATCGACCAATGACTGTCAAGATGGATAAATTGGCTGCAAAAGATGCGAGTACTCCGAAGAGATTACCCAGTATGTCTTTTATGTACTCTTTTTTGCTTTGTTGATTGTAAAATGTGAATTGTTAGCACATATTTGTATGCTATACTTTCAGTTTTGTTATCTATCTCATAAAGGGTTAGTCTCTGTGCCAGTAAACATTCATCCTATAGTTTTGATTAATATGGTACAGTTAGAGTAAGAAATGTTACTAAGAAGAATATTGTGACTGAGGTACATGTGCTAACAGTTGCTTAAGAGAGTGCTGCAGTAGTAAAGTGTTTGACACTACCACCTTTCACTCTAAGCCTGTTTCCAACTATAAAATTGTCAAAGTGCAGAGCATCTGGCTTTCAGCATTCCTAACAGAATATGCTATGTGACTTGAAAAATGATTATTAAAATTGCAGTTCTCTGTGTCAAGTCATGTGAAAACGTTAAAAGTACAAACATGTTAAACTTTTTTGTCCCTGTACAATTTATTCACCTTTTGTGTATAAGTATGCCACCTTATATTGTGCTATATCTGCAGGTGGATTAAAAGGCATAGGACAGGCTATCAACCTTACAAGTGGTGGTGGGGGTATGCCCTTGAGCCAAATGTCAGGTAATGACATGAAAATGACATCAGGTAATCTATTTATTTCGAAATATCTGTGTGCGTTATGGTTATATTATCTCTGTATTTTTCTCTGCTAAGGTAACTAGTAAATTAACTTTTAATACACATCAAGTCTTGATTTTGACTAGAAATTTTTTGATTTCTAGTTTTTAACTCGTTAGTATATATTCACTTAGATACTAGTAATAATAATAATATCTATGTTTGTGCAGCCCTGTATCTTAAATTAAAAAAAATTAAGCACTACAAGCAAGAATAAATACCTAAAAATGCAAATGAAAAAAAGTTGTACATATGAAATGTAGTAACTACTTAAAATGATAGCTTAAAAGATATGTCAAAGTGAACTATAAATGATTGATAATTCAAAGCCACTCTATGATCTAAGTGTTAGGAATAAGGCATTTTATAAAGATATAATAGTAGATGTATGCACATGTTGAAAGCATGTAATTTTTGCAGGAATGAGTGGTATGGGTGTGAACCAAATGGGTGGCATGGGAATGGGTGAGTATACATTCACAGCTGAACATAATGGTCTTCTACTTTTTAAAAGGAAATTGATTTACTTAATTTTGAGAGTATTATTTTACTGTTTGAAAATTGTTTTCAACTGGTCTGAAAAAAATTATTGAATCATTTGATTTTTGATTTCAGGGAGCATGGGAGGAATGAGTACAGGATATGGAAACATGGGTACTGCTGGAATGGGTGGTATGAGTGGAATGTCTAGTAACATGGGTACATCAAATATGGGATTGTCAAGTATGATGGGAAACTTTGGTGGCAGCGGTGGAATGGGTGATCTTGGCGTGGGAATGAACAACATGGGAACAAATATGGGAGGTATGTAGATAAGGTAGTCTGTTGATAAAGGTACAAGTTGCATAAATAAATAATAGTTATGACTAAACAAGTCTCCCCGTGTTAAATAATTAGACAGAGTGTGAGTATTCAATGTCAAATGTGCAGCCTAGTACTATGTAGAGTATGATCACTGTCAGTGAAGAATGGAATTATGTGTTTCTACATTTTTTCTTTGTATTTACTTATAATAATAGTAAATTTTATATCTGCTAAAATTATTCAAAGACACTGTTGGGAGTACAATGAAATGATTATTAGCTACCTTCCTAACAAGCCTATTCAGCTCATTGAGATTTAAGCAGTTAAGTGAAGGATCAATATCATGGACAGAAGTGGATAAACATTATATGGCATTAAGTTGATATTGTTAATATATTTGCAGGGACTAGTGATTTTAATAGTGCACTTAGTAGTATTGTTAGTAACTTAGGTGGTCTAAGTGGCAATATTGGTGGTCTAAGTGGCAATATTGGTGGTCTGAGTGGTAATATGGGTGGTCTTGGTGACAGTTTGGGTAGTTCAGGTGGTATGGGATTTAGCTCAACTAGTATGAGCTCAGGAACAAACATGGGCACATCTTCTAGAGATCGCGACAGAAGTCGCGATGGCAGGTCATCACGAGGTGGAACAAGTCGTCGAGATGATAACACTACTGTGTTTGTTGCAAATGTAAGTTTCTCTGTAGATAGATACTGTCTAGGTAATATCAAACTGCAGCCAAAATAAACTGGAAAAAATCCATCCTGTGCTTTCATACAGAAAGAATGCGCATTAAGACCAAATGCTGCAGGAAATGCTAAGGAATGATATGATGGCTGTATATGTCTTAACCTCAGCTTTGTCAGTCATAATTTTCAAAAGGCCTGTTGCGAGATTGACACTTTTTAATGCCTTTATACCATATTTTGAACATTGCCATCATTTAGATTATGTCACTCAGTGATCAAATCTTACCAAGGCAAAGGTCTCGGCTAGGACTGATCTCTTATCTCAGATGTTTGGACTTGGAGTATTAGTTATGGATGTTTAATGTTAAAACTTCTTGTAGCTACCATTTAACTTCACATGGCAGACTTTAAAAGAAAAGTTCCGTGACGTTGGCGATGTGCAGTATGCTGAAATCAAAACTCATCGTAGTGGCAAGTCTCGTGGCTGTGGAATTGTCCGATTTTCTTATGCTGATGACGCTCAGAAAGCTATTGGTATCCTTTATAACTAGACAAGAAATACAAATTATTTTAAATAATATTAAGCCTGTGGTAGCATAAGTTTTGGTTTAAACATACCCTTAAAATGAGTAAAAAAAATGTTTATAGTTGATTGATTTTCTTTAGGATTACCTGCTGTGGATAGCACAAAGTTTGGACCTATTTACATTCGTCTAAGATGAGGTAAAGGAAGGGACTATTATGATCAGTTAGCAATGTCAGTACCCATTCTTTAACATCCCTGAGTAGGATACAGGACTAGTATTTTACATCCTTTGATGAATGGGTTTCAGGAAAAGGAGCCTATGCCACTTAAAAAGCAATCAATCAATTAGCTTGCTTCTATTTGATGTAGAAACCATTCACTCTGCTGGTCTCATTAACGTCTTATTAAAAGGTTTGTCCTTGATTTGAATGTTCAGCTCTGATGAATGGTGCACGATTTGATGGTCGTCAGATTGAGGTTCGTTTAGACAACCAAATCAATTAAGAAAGCTGTTTTATCAATCAATGAAGAAGAAGCCAGTCTGGGCAGTGTTGTATTAAACTTGATTCACAGTTTGCTGTGTAAGTTTTTGAAACTGATGTCTTTTTCCAATGGTTTTGACTTTGTCTTGTCCATCATGGCTCTATTATATTGTGAAGGCTCTTTTGATGTTGATGAGTACTGCTTTTAATGGACAGCTAGAAGATGGATATGGATGAACAGAGTTTATATATTGTTGATGATTCCATTCAGAGGAGATGTCATTTATTCAGTTTTGATATAAGGAACTACTAATTTTTATACAGTTTGTAACATGACTAGTTTGACATTTTTATTTCTTCATTATTACGTGGTAGTATTTTGTTGACTGCTTTTAATCATTGATGCTACACTCTTGTGTGTAAAAGAGTACAAGTTGAATACAATTTGCAGATGGTATCTTTCGCATTAGCGTCCACGTTGCCATGAACACTTTGTAGTTTATAAGTTGTGGTAGAAATAAGTGTTTTAAATAAAACTGTCAGTATGAATATCTATGTGCTATCTTCTTTTTGTTGATGGATTTATCATTGTTTACATTGGTGCATTTCTCTCACAGCTAAATGAGCTCCATTTCATCTGCAGAGTACACACAGTTGCCTCTCTCTAATGCTGAGTAGAATAATGGTCAGTGTTGAATGGGGTAGCTATTACGCTTCCAATGGTTACTATTTGCTTTTGTTGTAATCCTTGAGAACAAACTGGTTATGTCATTGTTATGAACTCAAGATGTCTTAAATTTTGAGGGTTTGTTTTTTTACTAGTTATTACATAATTTGTCTTTGCACAGATATGTGTAGTTTGCATTTCACATACGAGTAACTGTGGCTTCATTAGTGGCAATTTTACTTTACATCATATCCTTGATAATACTGTTATGTAGGCGACGGTGGCTATTGTGAATTCTGATTCGAGCTGAATTGTGCATTTAAAATTTATATATGATATCTGGCAATTGTGTGTACTCAGCATTAAGCTCTTGTACCAGTTGGCAATGGCGTAGGCAGCATTGTAGTTTTGCAGAAATAAATTGTTAAAAAGTACCCTTGCTTTTATGAAGTTATTTTTGTCACAAGATAAGATGAATAGAGGAGCAAGAATGGAAGAGAAAAGGCAGTTTATCTGGAAAGCTAATGCTGAAAGTTCATGTGCATAACCAACGCCAGTGCATAAATTGAAGGGAAATGTTTGACTGAAAATCAGTGTCTTTCTTAAACAGCAGTATTTTTGCCGAGTCCATTTTGCATTAAGCTGCGAATAGGGTAACAACCGAGTCCATTTTGCATTAAGCTGTGAAAAGTGACAACCTAGTGTACTGAAGAAACTCTGATGGTGTGTTCACAGCTTAAGCATTTCCTGTGTAGTCATTTGGTCAAGGTAAAGTAGTGAGGTGAGACTGGGCTATGGACATTCTGGTTATCATTGTAATATGCACAGCTATTTATATATATATATATATATATATATATATATATCTATCTAATGATGTGCATCTTTCTACTCGTCCATTATATTTGTTGTTGAATCGAAGATTCATGAGAATCGTCATTGCTGCACATGGTTAAACATTTACAAGAATCCGTTCGTCTGTGGTATGGTAGTTACGATAATGAGGCAGTTACAGTTTAGTGTAACATTTTTAAATTGGATAACAACATATGCAGAAGTGGTAAGAATGTTCACAAAACCATGTATTATATTTCTCCCCTAGTATTTGTGAGAATCGTCATTGCTGCACATGGTTAAACATTCACAAGAATCCGTTCGTCTGTCTTATAGTAGTTACGATAATGAGGCAGTTACAGTTTAATGTAACATTTTTAACTTGGATAACAACATATGCAGAAGTGGTAAGAATGGTCACAAAACCATGTATTATATTTTTCCCCAGTATTCACGAGAATCGTCATTGCTGCTCATGGTTAAACATTCACAAGAATCCGTTCATCTGTTTTATGGTAGTTACGATAATGAGGCAGTTACAGTTTAGTGTAACATTTTTAAATTGGATAACAACAAGTGGTAAGAATGTTCACAAAACCATGTATTATATTTCCCCCCCAGTATTCATGGGAATTCACACTGAAGTTTTATTCTGTTGTCTCACTAAGGTGTGATTATTTGTCTGGCAGTATATCGTAATATTTTTTCAGTTCCAGGTTTATACAGAATTAACACATGTATTGTGTAATACAAATGATTTTTTTTCTTCGTTATGTCTGTCCAAGTTAAGGTAAGCGCAGACAGTGATCTCGTGATTGGAAGCTAAATACTGTGTTTGATGTTCAACACCTCGGTCGCATGAAGGTAAAATTGGTATTGCATTGTTTTTTCGTTTCGACGAGATAAAAGTAAATTTGATTGTAGCAGCAAGCTTTATTTAGGTTTCATTTCTCTGGTTTGGAACTAATTTTTTTCGCAGACAAGCATTTGGTATAGTACCAGAAATGCTAGTTGTCAACAGCAATCTCATAACATCCACTGGTACTTACTGTCAGCAAATTAGTATTTCCTTTTGATATACTTACTGAAGCTGCAAGATTGCTTCAAACAAGTTTTGGTATTGAACTGCTTGGAGTCAAAAACTACTTCTATTTTTTATTTGTATGAAACATTTGCCTAGGTGTTTTCCTGGTTTCATACCACATTGTTCAGAATACTTTGAATGGAAATGGCTTCCAGTAAGCAGTACCAAAACATTGAGATTCTGTTTTTGTTTGGTTTGAACTCGTACATTTCTATGAATTGAAATTAGATTAATATGCTTCATACAAATGCTTTAAGAAATGACATAAAATCACTAACCTGAATATAGGTATTATCGCAACCATTGTTTTTATTAGCATTTTTAATTTTCATTCTAGACTTTAAATCTGGCATCCACATTCTAGTAATAAAAGCTAGTTGGAAAAACGGTTAACAAAATAGGACTGTATCTCTGTAAGTATTTTGTATCTGACCCAAGTGTTAATTATAGTTTTAATCTTGTAGATTGACACACTGAAGTATGGCAACCTGAGGAAGTTTGGTATGGCAGTATTTGCAGGTGAAGCTCGTTGCATACAAGATGCTCCGTTTCTTTGATATGTGCTGCTGTGACAACGGGTCTCGTAGCAATATTATTCTGTATAAGATTATTTAATGTTTCAATGTAAAATTCCTGTTGAACCACACTTAGAAATATTGTTACATTTAATGTGCGAACTGTTTATATTTCATAAAGTTGTTTCATACAAACACATGCATTAACATTATTATCAAAACTTTTATTTTTATACGATATTGTTACATTTAATTTGCAAATTGTTTATATTTTATAAATTTGTTTACTCCAAACACATGCATTAACACTATTATCAAAAGTTTCATTTTTATACAATATTAAACTTTAATTGAACAGGGTTTTAAAAATATTTGTAAATTGTAAAATTTTTACCTTTTAGAAATTCAGCAATTACTATAGGACTCAAATATACTGATTACTGTACATTCACAACTTTATTTTTATTCACTACAATCAGGCTAGCAAAATTAAGGCATGCATGACATTGAGTATGATTACCGTATATTCACAACTTTGTTTATTCACTACAATCAGGCTAGCATGATGTAGCTAGTAAAGCATACCAAACTTTTTAAAGTAAGCTATCTTGTGTCTGAAGAATAATTTTGCAATAAAACAGGAAATACTACGAATAGCAATTCTGTTGCCATTGTTGCTTAAATTAGCACAATTGTCTAGGATGGAGAACTGCATAACTGATGATAATAGTCTCGGTATTTGGAAATCTGACTGCTGATTATTATACCAACTATCAGTATTAAAACGTGTATCTAATACAAATCAGAGAGAAATTATTCATATATGATATGGATGTTTTAAATCTGGTAGAGAAGAACAGCCTCAATGTGTATACATGGGATAAAATTCAACTTTCCTATTCACTTTATATAGGGGATGCTTAGAAAGATTGAAAATGTTTGCTGCATATCAAGGAACTCAGACACTTGGCAAAAGCCCATTGACATATTTCTGGGAAATCATCAACTCCAATCCTCACTGTCACTCTCCTCATCTTCTGATGGGTCTGTTGCTGCTTGTATGCTCTCCAATTTTGCATATAAGATGCCCAAATGCTTTTCACTAGGAGGTTTTTGCACCTTCCCATCTGCAGAATTCACCGATCGTAGCGTCACACCTTTTCTAATTAAACTAAACATGTCCTCTGTGGTGTCTGATTTAGCTGAAAATATAAAAGTGACGGTTATACCTCAATATAGCAAGAAAAGCAAAGCTGCTGTGACAATTTTTATTCTCATTTAGGCTTTCTCAACAAAGTAAACATTCTGAGATTGTAAGTCACCTGAACTAGCTGTAAACATAGTTTACCTTTGAGTGGTTTGGTTGTTGTTTTTAACCTGCTCTTGACTTCAGTAATCATACTTAGGTTTAATCCATCATTGTTCTTCAATTCATTTGTAGAGTTTCCTTTTGTTGAATTTAACTTCAAACTGTTTCCTCCAGCAGGTGGTGGTGGTAAGCCAGATGGCAGTGGAGGGGGAGGTGGTGGTATCCCAGGTGGTGGTAAAGGAGGCGGAGGAGGTGGTACCGCAGGAAGAGAGGCTGATGGTCCAGCTGGAGAGGGTGCCACAGGTGTCTGTCCTGCTACATCTAGTGCAGCACCACCTGTCTCATGTACTGCACTACTGTTAATGTTATCCCCATCTGTTACATCCTTCCTGTTATTTTCTGCTTTAAGTTTTGATTGTCGCTTCTTAGGCTTTGGCTTTTCCGTGTCAATTACATAAGTGTGCTGCCCTCTAGGCTTTTGATATCTTGAAGTTTTGATGGCTTGGGGACAAGGATGCTTCTGCAAAATGTACAATAATTAATTATAGCCCTCAGATTGCAAAAAGTATAATTTCATCAGCACAAAAAAAAATACAAAACATTGTTTTTTAAAATAGAAACAACTGTTAGCCCTATAGCTAGTTACCTATAAAGAGCAAGTAAACCAGATCTTTCAATATTCTGAAAGTAAAAGTTAACAAGGCCATAGCACAAAGAAATGCCAGGGCATAGTGCCTATAATGACCTTAACTGGTCACGTTAGGTTATTTGAAATTATTCGGGAACATTCCAAAAAGATTCCAACTTCCCCCCAATTTTGAATCGTTATATCATCAATGAACATTCATTCCAATAAAAGTTAACAAGTCTTACATTTTTATGCTCCCTAATTCTTTTCAAAGTCTTTTCCTTTTGCTCTTCAATAAATGCTTTGTTCTTCAAATTTTCTTCAATCTGTGTATTCCGTTTCTGATGATAAAATAAAGTATGAAATATTTAATTTCAAATAAATGTTCACTTTTTGCAAAGAAGACTTCAGGCAAATTAATTGTACAGTACAGGAAATTAAAACAATAAGAGTTAAAAAGCGACCATGAAATACCTCTTAAACTTACAGGTGCTGTCAAGATGGGATTTTTTTTTTGTATTGGGAATGGGCAATTTTCTGTTGAAAGCAATGACGGCACAAGAGCTACAAAGAAGAGGTTTCCTGCTCACAGCAAGAGACTGGAAAGCTATCCGTGTAAAGAAAAATCGTGGATTAGGAAAACCACATCTTACATATTACCTGTTGAATAGTATGGTGTTTCTGAAATGTTTCAACTTGTTCTACTGTTTTTTTAACCTTTAGCTTTGTCTTTTCCACAAAGTCAACCTGAAAACGAAGTTATATTTGAAACAGTTGTGATACTTTCACTTTTAATTATCATAACATTTTTTTGCTACAAAAGTCCTCCAGTAAAGCCTTAGCTGCTGGTGCTTACAAATAATTGTGATTGGTAGCCAATTTGCTTTGACATATCAAAGTGTTTTTTCATTACAATAGGCCACATATCAACAGGAGTTCAAGTCTTCAAAATCAAGCATTAACCAGCATAGCAGTCAATTTAAAAAAGTATGCAAAAATTCTACATGAATGATATATCACTACTTTTTTTTTACTTTAGATGGTTTCAGACAACTTTTACTGCCTATCCCAATCTCTAAAATCAGATCATGTTTATGATCTGAGGTGTGTGGTTTGCAGTCCTGATGTGTACATAGGCAGTTCAATTTTTGAAGTAGCTGCTTTAAGTATTTCATATGTAAAGTGAAATACAGTATAAAATAAATGTTAAAAATATGGATCACCATCTGACACACTTTTCACGGTTATTCTAAAATGCTACCTAGCCGAATACACCAACCACCTTTTGTTCTTCGTGAATCCATCTTTGCATCATCTAGTCTGTGCTGCGCCTTGCTGGTGTGCCACGCAATGTGACTGTCCCTCTTGGAAAAAAACATGCCACCAATCAGACATCTTGGAAGTGATCCCATTCAAGACTACAACTGACCTGTACTAGTTGCCTTCTATTGAATATGAATCTAATCGCATAAAAACTGAAGCAGTTGCTGTGAGACAAAATGTTGTGCAACACAAAAAATGTTGTAAATTCGGATCAGCATTTAACCCACTTTTCAAGGTCAGTTTGAAATGTCACCTAGCCTATTATGCCCATCCATCTATGGACTCCTTGATTCCACCTTCAAATTGTCTAGTAAACGCTTCACCTTTCTGGTAAGTGACTCAACAACGCTTTTCTGGAGAGCAGCGCAATGTGATGTGCCCCCTCTGGAACAAACAAACATGGCAGCCAGTCAGCCATCTTGCATGTGATTCAAAGTTATTCTAAACTGCTACCTAAAAAAGACCTGTAATTTTGCTGTATCAAATATGAAGCTGATTGGATAAAAACTGAAGAAGCTATTGTAAGACAAAGAAAGTGTTGTTACGCACAAAAAATGTCAAAGATTCGGATTGCCATTTGACTCATTTCTCAAGTCATTTTAAAATGTCACCTATTCTATTATGCCCACCAACCTATGAATTTCGTGAATCCATATTCAAATCATTTAGTTTAAGCTTTGTCTTTCTTGTATGCAGCGCAATGTGACATACCCTCTTGGAAACAAACATTGCCGCCAGTAGAACATCTTGGAAGTAATCCAGGCAAAAATTGAATAGACCTGTATTTTCCCTGTATCGAATATAACATTGATCGGATAAAAACTGAACATGAAGTTTGTAATGTATTTACAGGTAACTGGGTGTTACCAGGGTCAGTCTATTCATCATTGTCTTATAGTCAGTCTATTATGTAAACATCCTTGTCTCTCTGTATGTGTTCTTTGTTCATTGTATATATATATCATCTGGCATTGATTTAAATACAGAGTTACATACCTACATCTGCTGTACACAGTACATTACAAAGTTGATCGGACAAAAACTGAAACAGTTACTGCAAGACAAAGAAAATTGTCAAGGATTCTGATCAGTGTTTGAGCCACTTTTTAAGGTCATTCTAAAATGTCATCTAGCCTATTATGCCCAAAGCCAGCCGAAGGCCTTCAAGAAACTACCTTTCAATCGCCCAGTCTACGTTTTGTCTTTCCCGCAACTGACGCAAAGTGATATGCTTTCTTGGGAACAAACATGACTGCTAGTTATCCATACTGTAAGTAATCAAGGTCAGCATGATAACCAACGTGTACTTTAATTGACCTATATTTATCCTATGCTGAATATAAAGCTGATTTGGCATAAAAATAATGCATTTAGCATATGTATTCATGTCAAATTGCTCAAACAACAAGTACATTCAGTGATTGTTTTGTTCACCTTTCTAGCTCTAATCTTTGCCATTTTGCTTTGAAAATTTGCTAGATCTGTCTGGAGATTCAATAATCTTGGGTCTGAAGCTTTCACTTGAGACATTTCATCATCAGAGCTGAATTCCTCAGCATCTTCTACAGCATCATAAAATGTGTTTTCTGCAATTTCCCGTTCATCTGAAAATAATAAACAAATCAGCACTGCTTCAAAAAACCTTCCTTTTCCTAAAATACTTTCTAGGTTACAATGAACTTGTCTAATTGGCCTAAACTTTAAACACTGAGTTGCTATTAACAGTGGTTTAGTGTCCAGGTGTAATAACGGTGCAGCACTCTCCTAAGCATACCTTAATTTATTCAAAACTCCCCAAATCCCTAGATACACGTCTAGTTCATAGAATTAAAATTCAGACTTAAACATGCCCTCCATTATACCTTCTTTAGCATGTACATTTTAATATAAATTTAAAATAATGGGTTGAAAAGTTTCTTGCATGTTACCTTTAATCTCCCTCTTGATGACCTGAATTCTCAGTTTCCGTAGTTTCTTTTCTTCTGTTAATATTTCTAATTGACTGTCATACAGCTTTAGCTGATATTCATAAACCTTTTGTTCCAGCAGTTTGAGTTCCTCCTCAAAATTTGGCTTCTCTTCAAGAGTAGCAATCTATATTAATTATAAAGGAAACCAAGTCTGACTCATACATACATATATAGAACAATATCACCATTTAATGTACTTCTGACTAGAATGACACTTGATAGAGTGCAAACTTTAGCAAGGCCATTCTACTCGACTTATTCCTCAGTAACTGTCAGTCCTACATAAAAACCTTTGAACCTATGTGAACTAGCTTAAGCCCAGGTTCCTTATTTAGTCAGTACTAAAAACCCCTTTTGATATCTCTAGTAAACAGTTATTTCTAATCAATGATCCAGAACCAGATGTGTATCAATCTATTTTTCCGTATCCATAAATATCTTTTAGAAGTATCCTGCTATATATCTTGGTCCTATCTGGCAATGATGAAGAATCATGTAAAAATAATATTCAGAACCATATCTGGATCTTCATGTCAGGTTTGGATGACTAAGATTCGGAATCAATTTTACTTGTCATATTTAAGTTTTCCACATTTTTTCAGTTTGGAAACTGGGAAAACCTCTACTACAACGTGGAATTGGAAAGCATTTCCTGCAAATATGTAATTTTATAAAGTGCAGCTTTTATAATATGTCACCTGTTGTTTCACTTTATCTCGTTGCTGCTCCATTTGTTTTTTCTTCATTCTTAGGAGCTGTGTCTTATCAAGAGATAAATCTTCTTCGATTCTGTAAGAATCATAACAACCCATGATATGGAACTTACAGGAAGCTCAAGGATTCAAGATACATTGTACACTCTTATTTCACTAGAACTTTCTTTAGTTTTCAATATCTGATCAGTGATCAATTTGGAAAAAGACTTTTTTTAAACATTTTAATTTTCAAAACAAAAAAGAAAGTCAAACAAGACAACGACGATTCGAAGAATCATCATTGTACGCTGTTTAAATTGGTTATTTGAGCGAAAGGAATTGCAT
>JAOXYB010022603.1:0-16852 GCA_028565635.1 Phoronis ovalis | reverse complement strand
AACCTGTTTATATACAGTAATTATTGTTGAGGTGGGAAAGGGTTATATTATTTTCGTGACCCATGATTGCAGGAATTAATTATCATTTGAATTGTGATTCGTCAAAAGGCAATATTATTTCCTTATAGCGGTGGTCTCTTATACCCATTTCCCCCCCCCCTCAATGGCTCGTAATGACAGATATTTTTGACGTTATTTTACCGCGTCACAAACCCGTATGTTGTATATACAAAAGAGCATAACTCGGAAACCTACAGTAACAATTGGGAAGACCATTCTTGGTTGTAAATGCATAGTGCATAGTAAACTACTTGTCCAGAAATAAGTGTACATATTTTTCCTTACAAGTTGAATGCGACCAGATCAGTCCAATTGTATTTTACCTTAATACACCTGCATTTATGGTTTAAGTACAGCCGGCACATAATTATTTCTACATTTGTAAATTAATTACTCCAAACAAATGAAATATACCTTAAAATGTAGACGGTCACCAGTTTCCATGATTATATCAAGTTGTAAACTCATGACATCTTCAGGCCAGTGTGATTTATTTTTACGATCCAATAAAACAGTAAATCCAAAATCAGTTTCTTTAGCTCCTGACACTTCATATCCTGTACTGTTATCTTGCTTATAAAAACACCATGGGACATCATTAACACCTTCTTGTACCGGTACCCAGCAGCAGCCTTTTGCTTCACAATTTTCTTTAGTCGAACCGCCTCCAGGGTAACAATCCCTACGATCTGCAATAGGCATACTACAATCATCACCTGCTTTATTTTTGTCAGAATTCTGAAGTATTACTGCCTTCCTTACATTGATCATCTGGAAATTTGCATCAACATTTTGGTTTTTAAATGCCGAGCGGAAAAACAGATTAAAGCCACCATCAACGGCTCTTTTCACCAAAGCTTTGGTGCCACCATCATCAAAATCTTGAGTGGCTACAAACGCTACAACACAAGCAGTGACCATAAAGGCTAGAATTCCTATGCCTGCTAAAACTAAATGTTTTTGACGACGATTACTCGATTTCTGTACAGTTTTGACCAACATCAGTACCGCATTATTAGAGGCCATGTTGAACTGCTACTAAAGTAGTAGCTATCAATGAAAAAGGTCTGAAGATAGATGTATAAATGTATAGCATACCACCTATAAAGTAGGACAATAAGGGGGGGGGGGGGGGGGTCAGATAGTAGACTCATTTTTTATTATTTCAAGCTAAGGAGAAAGAAATAATCTATGAAATAAACATTCATGGAGAACATTAAAAGTAAAAAAAATAAAAACAAAGATCACATTCTTTCATGCAGGAAATTGCTTAAACATAAAGAGAAACTACTTGAAATCCCCTTGTATCACATTACGGACATATTGATTGACTTGGGCTTTAAACGCATGTTTTAATGTCTATCTTGTGTCTGTGCAACAAAATCTGCTTTTTGAGTTATCATATTTACAGGTAATAATCTTGTATCTGAACAATAAGATTACACTAAACATGTGACTTTTGTATCAAATTTAAAATATTAATCCTCATATCAAGACAATAAATGTGAAGTATTTTCCAGTAGTGGGTCAGACAGCCAAAAGATGAGTCACATATAGCCATGTACTCCTGGAGTGTCACGGGTACAAAAGTTGTTTATCACGAGTTTTATGGTTAGCACATATACGAGAACTTATAATTATCCAACTTACCTCTAACACAGGTTTGCTTAAGCAGCACATTAGCCATTTCACCACCCTTATTTGCACAGATCTGTTATAACTGCCTGTCAAAATGTACAAACAGCAACTTCTTGCACATGTGGCAATTTATTTCAGCCTTTGTTTTATAACACTGTTGATTCAGCAAGAAGTATTTAAATGTAAATCTATCAGTGAAAGAAACAAGATTCAGTTTTAGATAAATTTTTATTAAAATATCCATACTCCCTCTTGATAGGGGTACTTCACGATGACTGACCAAAACCATACACAAAACATTGCTCTACAGTTCGCCATTATCCAAGCCACGATAAAACAAGCTAAACTTGGGAAAGGAATAATTAGGGCAACCGAAGCTGCAAAAGATTTGAACAATATGATAGGAACAAATATTTTACAAGTTCACTTTTTTTATTAATACAAAAATCTATTTCTAATACAAGACAAGGAATGTGAAAATTTAGCATAATTTGTTGTTTTATAACAAAAACTTACCTCAAACAATTTTTAAACTTGAATCAAAAGTCAAAATGAAAGAAACTGCTCTTACAGAAATATTCATTTTAATTATTTAAGTTAAGTACTACTATTCACATAAATGACAAAAGAAATCGCTAACATAAAACTTGATATTTAAATTACAGTTCCATTTGTATACTTTTCTCTCTCATATAAAAACCTGTCCACTTCAAATATATGCCACCCCCCCCCAACTTTCTATATCAAATACACATATAAGTGTCCATACAAGTAAAGTCTCTCTTTCGCTTAACATTAAGACAAACCGATGTCATGAACTTGTTCTAATTGTCATCTCCATTACGGTCAGGACTTTGACCACGAGAGGGGCTTCCAGCCGCACTACGAGGCTTAGAACGGGAACGAGAGCGACTATCACGTCCACCACGGGAACGGCTTCTTGAACGGGATCTGAAACAACAATTAAATATTCCTCCATACTGTATAGATACAGAAACTACAGTAATACAGCTACTGGTGTCTACCTATACTACGATTGACAACCAATTTGTTTTAGATATTTCAGTGCCTTTTCACCAAAACTATGGTAACACCAACAATTACAGCTCAACTGGAAGTCTATAGATCACAGCATATGACTGAAAATATAACCAAGACTGTGTACACAACATACTTTTAAATATAACTAAAACTCTATTTTCAACCATATATTTTAATATTTTTTTTAACATAGTGCATTGGATGTCAGATGGTCACTATAAATATATTTCATGTAAAGAATTACAACATTGCTCCTAGTAGTGTCTTGCCTGTTATGACAAGAGGTCAACTGATCACCTGGATCTTTTGTACCTACTCAACATGATGTATAGTAATGTGTTTGCTAAGCAGGCCAGACATTA
The DNA here is from genome assembly GCA_028565635.1 of Phoronis ovalis. Classification (NCBI taxonomy): domain Eukaryota; kingdom Metazoa; phylum Phoronida; family Phoronidae; genus Phoronis; species Phoronis ovalis. Next base: position 13,751 of record JAOXYB010022603.1, on the reverse strand, counting down.
TACATTTTTTGATTATTGTATTTCAACGGTTCAAATCTCTTATAATACTACTATTCTCTGCCGCCCTTCAAATCATCACTAGATAATGCACACTGATAAGTCGCCTTTAACATACCTGTCTCTAGATGGAGAGCGATCACGTCCACGAGACCTATAAAACAAAACAGATAATTAGCAAACAAAATTTATTTTAAAAAACCACTCAGTTGGCACACCAAGCAATGCATTATAACATGGTGGTAGATAGAAATGCATTATAACCTGGTCGTAGATAGAAATTTTAAATGAGAATACAAAATGTACATTTAAGGAATACACATGTCACGTGTGCAAGATCCAAGAAGTATAAGATTTTAGTAAAAAAATAACACACCTGCTACGACTTCTGCTGTAACTTCTTCTTCCACGTGACCTTGATCTTGATCTGAAATAAACACAACCTCTTTGTACAGATAGCCTCATCGGGAATGAATTAAAAGGAAACTCTAAATAGCTTTAGAGGTCAATGGAAATTAAAATTTAACGAATTCCAGAAAGACTTCATCATGCAGCGAACAGAGGTCATTTGAAAGAGTGAACAGGGTAGAGTAATGGCTAAAATAAACAATATTCTTTGCATGCATGTGTTGTTTTCTAGACACACAGGTTTTCAAAATATGTTAAATCCCACTGTATATTAAATTTTAGCATGAAGTTTTATCCCGGAGAACTGATCGTGTGCATGTTACTTGAAAACCATGTGTGCATACAAAACTAACTTTGTGTTAGTACTGTTACATATTGAACTTACGCAAGAACTGTATAAGCATCAATCATAGAAGAAAAACAGTGTTGTCTATGTCAACAAGACGATCTCAACAGAGAAGGCTGACCCCCAATTTCTGGCATAGAGTTGTCTCAATAGTGCTGCACCGGGAGATCAACAGACAAGCTGCCATGAAACAGTTGTCCATCAATCCCCACAGATGGAGTTGTGTTTGCTGGTTAAATCATATCATTCATAACTCTAGTTGAGTCGTGTGTGCTCAAAAGCTGATCCCAAATTCTGATGGATATTTCTCAATCAAAAGTTGATCAGGTGATATGTAAATTCGGAGGAACTTTTCTCTCTAACAAATATGACCAGACGACCTCTCTATTCTAAGAAGAAGACTTTTTCTATGGCTCTCTAAGTAAAGCCAAAAGTTGTCAAACAGGTGCAGGCAGATCTGAGCTGGTTGACTCACTGAATCTTTGGATGACAAATGACAAAATCATTTTTAAGAGCCGAGACGGGGGATGAAACTGACAGCTCGATTTTGACGAGATGCTAGTTGGTCAGTCAAAATGAAGGCTGATCATACAACTGTCAACTCTGCAAGCAGGCACAAAACAGTTATCAAATGTTTCAACAGGTTTTTTTCTTACAGTTTTCACAGAAAAGGGGTAGCTGGTCACACTTACATATCACTATTCTACATACAGCATTTGTTTTATAAGTAAATCACATAGGAATACAATGCAGTGAACGATGTTGACTCGGTCAAAGGTTGTTGTGCGAGCTTAAGCGTACCTGGACCTGCGACGTCTTCCACCACGAGAACGGGAGCAGTCATAGGCGTAATGTCCTCTCTCGCCACACTCATAGCACTTATCGTTAGGATTGAACTGACGACGACCACCGCCTCCGCCGCCGCCACCGCCACCACCACCACGGGGTGGACCGCGTCCACCTCTTAACCATGGCTTAGGACGAACCTTACCGCCAGACATCTCAACTCGGATCCGAGACCCACACAGCTGACTGTAAAATATTTTTTCCAATTAGTTTTGAATATACCATCATACAAACTATAAAAGCTAACGATTACAAATGGTTGAACCATTACTAGACAAACAGTAGTACCCCTCATCGAGAAGGACACTAACATTTGCAATGTCAGATTAATTGTGTCATTAAAAATTGTAACTGGGAAGTGGCTTGATAGGTAATTATAATGGAAATAATGGGATCATAATGATCCCATTACAAGGGAGTTTTAGGGAAAACAGCTAGGAGTGATTAGGGGAACATTATATTTTCAAGTACTGGCAGTAAGTTGTAATACAACAATCCTGCAAATGCACTATTGCTAGCTTCTGAAAAAAAAATTCTTTCACCTGCCATCCAAACCTTTAACTGAGTCATCTGCATCTCTTGGATCTTCAAATTCTACAAAGGCAAAACCAGGAGGATTTCTTGCCACCCAGACACTTCTTAGTGGCCCATAGTAGTTGAAAGCTCTTTCTAATTCTTTTTCTGACGCATCTCTGGGTAGATCTCCAACATAGACTTTAGAGTCAATGTTTGATCTACCATAACGTGACATCTGAAATTCAGAATAAAGGGAAGCTGGCATTAAGTGGAACCCTGGAGTAGAACTATGGCATTGCTGCATTTAAATTATAAAATTCAGTATCAGTATAATGTACAAAGGCAGAAGTAAACAAATAAGAAACAAAAGCATTACAGAATTTGTTTTAATGTTGCCCTAATATCAGACTAAATTAAAGACTTAAATATAAACATATAAGACACCTTTCCAATTAGCTGCAGGAACTTTCAGCTTTAATTATACCCTAACTGGCATTAAGGCGGCAGTAGCACCTATATAAAAAATATTGAAATTCTTGCACAGCAAAATTTTCTGTGCACATTTTTTGTTTTGATAAGACTGATAAACCCCCATAAATCATAATATAAAGATTTTGTTTTGGAACTGTTTATTAGTTATCTGAACATGTTTTCAAGAAATTTCATAATTGTACCTGTTTCAGAAGTACAGTTTTACAACAATGTGAAAAAATTTCAGTCCTTCCGCCATTTTTAATTTCGTTCCTGGGTTTCATACGAAGCATGTTTTATGAAAATATGATCAAAAGAAAGTGTTTTGTACTGTAGGTATTTTAATAAAAATCGTTTCATAGGTTAGCAAATTTTTAATGAATTAAGGTGAAAATTGTCTCAGGGTTTTTGCTGCACCGTTTCCTGCAGAAACACTATGGATGCAACTACAATTACTCATTAATGAGAAATATTAAGATTTAAGAAGGTCCTACTATTACTTATTACTATTAGGCAGAATCTGATTTAAAATTAATAAAATAAAAAATCAGTAAATAATGCAAGAAGCAGTGTAAATGACAATTAACATATATTTACTGTTGCAACAAACGAACTTAGTTTAGTAGAAAGTGTGTCACTTTCAAAAAATAAGTTTATTTTCGCTACCAATCAATACCGACGCGCGGAAATGTGATTGGAGTCTAGGACAGGTAGCCATTTTGATTTTGCAAATATTTCAAGTCAATAAGTTCATTTAAAAATACATTTTACCTAAACAGAACACTACAACACTTATTTTTTCTACTTATTAAAATAATTAAACAAGTTATTAATATTGTAACTAATTCGCAATCAAACATATAAACACGAAACATAAAAGCTGAAGAAAACACCACCATCTTACCTTGCCGTGTCTTCTGGAGAGGATTGCGCATGCTTGTTAAGGTTGGATTGGAATAATAAACAGGAATAGTTTAAATAAATGTAATTTAATCATAACAGAAGAAAAATATTAGACTACTCAAGGTTTATAATAATAATTACTTCTGAAGAAGATTTTTATTTTGAATAAAATGAGTGATATATATTTTTTTACATTTATAGCTGCATTATTTTTACTGTCCCGATTCTTTATGTTATGAAACTCGTCAGAAATCAGAAAGTGAAGCGTTAAATTTGCTGTTCAGGAAAAGTTGGTGATTTTTAATTGACATTTTTATCTTGGTTTTGTGTCATATTTACCTTTAATTGCTTTTACATGGTATAAAAATGTTATGGTGCTTATTTGCATAACGCAAATTCGACACCTATTCGCATTCATATAATTAAATTTACCCGAAATTTTGCCAGAAGATGATTATGCTTGGCGTTTATGCCGCCATGTTGTTTTTCAGTCATTTCAGTGCATTTATTTTCAGATTTGAGAAAACAAAAGTGTACAATATCTGTCTGGTGTTTCCTTTACGGTTATAATAAAAATCGTCTTGGTTTCACGTTATATGTATTTATTTTGTTTTATTTGTATTTGACCTTGGAAAACGTAGATGTGTGTTGGTTGTTCAGTTGTTTAAATTCTTTGCTCCAAGTCCAACGCCAACGCGGCCAACGGCATTTAATACGTGTAAATTCTTTAAAAAATGGACTGCCTCAGTGTATGACAATGGAGGCAAAGGATTCTTCAAGCTATAGTTACTGTTGTTTATATTATGATATTAAAAATAGAAGATAACTAGTATTTAGTTTCATTATTTGTAGTATAAATAGTCATGGGACGCTACAGTAGATCCAGAAGTCGTAGTCGTAGTCGTAGCAGGTCACCAGAAGCTGGATATCGTGTTCATGTAGCAGACCTTGGCATGGATGCTGGGAAACGTGATGTTGAGAAAGCAATCGAGAAATATGGCCCAGTAATGGAAGTGTGGATGGCGAGAGGTCCACCATGCTTTGCTTTTGCAGTGTTCAAGTACAAAGAAGATGCAGAGGATTGTGTGAGAGAAATGAATGGAAAGTTAGTATTTATGTTAGATTTGGTCATTATTAGTCCGTAAAGACACTATAGACAAAGTGCAGTGTTTGCCATGAATACAGGTAAATACAGGAAATAAAGATAGATCTTACTTATTGTTTTTATGAAATGCCCTAATTTTTCATAAATAAAGACCTTCTGTGTTTACTGAATTTTCACCTGTGCCTTTAGAATGCTTCTCTGCTTTGTTTTAGGGTTGTCGCTGGAAATCGTGTTAGAGTAACACATGCATTACCTAGAACTAGAGGTCGTGGTCGGCGACGTTTTGATCCTAACATGCGTTGCTACCAGTGTGGAGAAAGAGGTCATTTCTCTCGCGACTGTGATGACGTGTGGCAAGGAAGGCGACGTGGTGGTGGCGGCGGCGGCGGCGGTGGCGGTGGCGGCGGCAGGTACCAAAAGTAACATTTCGTGTTATTTGTTTCGAATTCTTGAAGTTTTTATATTTCTATCTCGAACAGTCTCTATTTGTGAATATTAATACTGATGCTATGGAAGTTGCTGTGTAATACTTTTAACTGGTGTAAACTATGTGTTGGGTTTCAAATTATTACTCAATCATTCAAATCGCCTGCATAAATGCAAGTTTTATTCCATTTCTGTTTGTCCATGTTATTTGTGTCATCGCTTCTTTAATCTCTATATGTAACAGTACTAACTTTCCTGTGGAATTTTTTGCAACAAGTTTCATAAAACTTCACAAAAATGCAAAGAGGTTGATGTTGTTAGCCCCAAAATATCTTGCATGGTATCTATCCTCATTACTATTTTTCCTGTACCCTTCTATCCGAGAATTAGCATGCTGGAGTCTTAAGTTTGTGTTACTTTTGTGTTTTTTTTTTATTTGTATCAATGCCATTCAGCACATTCATTCTTCTGATAGTTAAAAGCCCATCAAAGGTATTAGTTGTAGAATCCCCTAACTATTACTAACACTAAATTAAGTGCAAAAGAACAGTCACTCTATATTCAATTTATTATAATTGCTGATAATTTATCAGGATGTTGGTAAATTGTGGTGTAATGGATGGATTGGTTAGAAATTTGGTTGTTTGGGGAGGATGATATGTAGTATACATTTAATGTGTATAACGAAACATGGATCCTCTTCCTTTGAATGGAAATGGTTAAGTAAAAGACCCCAAGGGGAGCTGTGTTCTTGATATGGTTATTGTATGGTCCTTTAATGGATGATAGTAAATGATTTATCATACATGGTAGTGGTGCTTATCTGTAGGAGATTGTCATGGTGATGAGAGAGTTTATTTAATTATGTTGGATAGGTAAGTGTGCAGTGGGGTGAAATATATGAAGCAGGTTAGATGTTGCACAGGCATAATTCGACTTCCAAAAAGTAGTTGGGTGAAGTGTTCAGCCACATATGAAAAGGACAGCACTAATGTTTCCAACCAAGCTATTGCAAAGCAGAACTGCATAGTTATAAATCCTTTTTAAGTAAAGTATAAAGGTAACTCTGTTCCTTGTTCTACCAGTCATTAATGGGATAGATCAGAACAGAAATAACTTAAATTTTTTATCGAGATTACTCTAGACAAAAGGGTGGAAGGTATATTCTGAACTTATGTGTCGGAATTATTTGAGGAGAAATCCCTCTTAAAGATTTTTATGTACAATATGTTTTGTTGTGACTGCAAAACTTGTGCATGCAAATAGTAATTACAGATGTGAGTTATACATTATGTTAGACTGGTTAATATAAACTTAAAATTATAGCACCTTATAATATATACAATGTTCTGAACAAGAAATTATACTTGTCAGTGTTCTCCACGGCTGGTTCGTATCACAAGATAAAAGAGCTGTCCATGCAAAAAGGTAGCAGTATAACATGTTAAATACTGCTTCTGTTTAGAAACAAACATTGCTAAACCAGACCTTGCAAGATTGATTTCTCATGGCTGACTTCCCCAAGTGTAAAGGAATTATTAAAATATCTGGTCACAGTATTAAGGGTCTGTGGAGGGCACTGTTAACACATTCCTATTTGTTTTGTTAGGACAAAGACATAATTTAAACCCTCAACGTGCATAGGGTGGTAGATTGCTTTATGATGATTCCTCATTTAAAAAATGTTTTTTCATGTTTGTTTTATTCACAGGGACCGTTCAAGAGACCGCTACCAGCAAAGTCATAGAAGCCGATCACGTAGTGGATCTAGGTATGGACACTAATAACTTCCTCGTTGTGTTAACAAAGTTACTTTTGGTAACCTATTTTTCTAATTGTTAGATAATGGTGTGAGCAAATCCGCAACTTCTTAATAGCCATTTTGTACTATAAAGTACCATTCTGTTACACAGTTTGTTTTTTTTTAAGTCCATTCATGCAGCATATCCAGGAGTGTGCATCAAGATATCATATAAGTCGTGGTCATTGGCAATGTAAATTTTCTCATAATTCTGCATGTGTTTTATTTTATTAGGCATTGGACTTCTAGCTGGGGTAACTGGTAGGTAATACACCATTGTACTGCTTGCATTTCACGCGTTTTTTTTTCGTTTGTGTTTTCAATAACATTGTTCATACTTACAGGGATCGTTACAGACGCCGTAGAAGCCCATCGAGATCAAAATCAAGGTAATATATGTGTAACAGTCATCATAATTATATTGTGTATGTTTGCTTAATTGTTTAACATTAGTTTCACCATTCTTGTTTTGTTGATATTGTTGAGTTTGGTGAGAAGTACGTATGAGTATTTGCATAAAAGTAATATCATTGTATAACATTATCTTTGACATAAATGCAATTTGAAAGTATTTCTGTTCATAAACAATCTTTTAATTTGTCATTCCTCATTATTTATTTAGGAGCCCAGTTAGTCGACGTCGCTCCAAATCTCCAGTCGCTAGGGTTTCAAGGTCAAGGTCGCGATCAGTTAATTAGTAACATTGCAAAGTTGGTATGTATATGGTGTAAAATAAAACAGTCCTTATTACTACTTGATTTTATTGCTCTAAAACATCTAAAAGGTGCAACATTGAAATCTGTATATTAAGCTGTTACAAATAAACTTTTGGTAAAATGTTGGATAGTTTTCATATGAAACTAGTGCTAGTACTTGCTGCTTGAAACTGAGTGGATACGAACTAAATTTTGAGTCTTTTTTTGTCTTGTCTGACTTCACATAATGCCTGTGATAGATGGATTAAAACATCACAGTAGAAGGCATAATAATTTTATATATGAATGCAAACTAACAATATGAAATTCATATTTTGAAAAAAATATGCAACATTTTTCAGTATTTCTGGTGTAAATTTCATTTTTGCAATAGAAACCTTCACAAGGCTGGGAAGGAGTGATGAAAATCTTGTGATGAAAAGATTGAATGTTTTTCGCTACTAATGAAAAAGATTAAGTTTTTGACTAAATTTGTATTTGCATAAGATTAGTTGATTAAAGATGTCATCAAATCAACAGTCATTATCATTTACAATACACTGACTTTAATCTTGTATCTTCTCTTGTGCTTAGTTTTAATTGTACAACATGTAGAGCTATGCTTTGTTTCGAGTTCCTTCATTTTAATATAAGAACTGTTCTCTGTAAATATGTTTCTTTCATTTGCAGAAGCAAGATGGATTTCTCGCTCTCTGTGGAGGACTACACTGGAGAGGAATATTAAGATCTTTATTGAAATATTTGTATTAAAGGTTCATTTAAAGTAATAGTAAAAGACCATTTTTTGTTTTTGACTCAGTTAGAGTACTATCAAGTAATTGTTTTGTTTAGACATAAAATATGAAAGAGGTAAACTAATATTTTTGAAGTGTGCTACTAGCGGCTTTGTTTCATTAAAATATTTTAGGTGTTTTGTATTTTTTACATTAAGTTCAAGCAATTGTAAACATATGAAAATTTTGTCTAAAGATATGTTCTAAGGTGGGTGTACCAGATTCATGGAAGTTTTATTTGTAATTTTATGTAAAATTGAAACAGTGTCTTTGTCAACTGCATAAATACTTTAGAATAAATTGAATTCTTTAATTAATGGTCTTTTTGTTACAATCCTATTCTGACATGCCAAAGGCGTACAATTACCACGACGATGTGGGGATCATCGACCTGGATCATCTTGCAGAGGACACGTGATGAAAGTGTGTTTTATTACATTTCTAATAGGGGGCGCTTGATAGAAAATGACTTGACTGATGACGTATTACACACTTGACGTCATCAAATTTTGGGCATTAAGTACGTAAACTCTCGAATCGTACTTCGTCCTTTTTCGGAACATCCTTGGGCTTTATTGATTGGTTACGAATATATCCGGAATTGTACGATATGGTGAATTCTCCGTCATTGTAAGAGAAGACAGCCATTGGAAACGAAAAGTGGAACAAACAGGAGCAATACCCTTAATTCAAAGTCTTATGATCCCTTAAAACTGGATTCAATAAGGTTTTCCATGCAAGTTCTATATCGCGGTGGCTTTAAAGATTTTAATTACGACTGGATGTTAATGTATGGCTCGCTGACAGGGATAAAACTTCAATTTTAGTAAAAGGGTGATAAGCCACCTTTTTTTGGACAGGCGGCAATTTCTTCTTTGAGTGAAATGTAACAGTTGACAAAGTGAGAAGAGAGAACAGGCTGTGATTTATTTGCGCATTATAACATGAGTGGACGCCCTAGGACAACATCTTTTGCAGAAGGTAGCAAATCGGGAAATAATACTTCATCATTTGGAGGCATGAAAACAGTCAGTAAGTAAAGTACATCGATGTACGCCAAAAAAAAAAACTCCCATCACTCCACGTTGACATCTTGGTAAAACTCCATCAATATGGTTAGCGTTTGGTTATAAATGCTAGAAAATGCGCTGTTGTGGTTATATAAAATTTGTATTTAAAAATTCGATGATTGCATGGCTTTATTTATGCGGCGTTTTAATTCATAGCTATCATATAGTTTATGCTGGTTCGTTATTGTCCAATCCAGCATGTTAATCCGTCTCTGGGCAGATGCTGCATGTGTGGTACTGGAGGTTCTATTCCCAGTTGTAGTTACTATACAGTTTCCTGTGTAAATATTAGATCAGCAAGGAGCTAGTTTATGTGGGAATCTGCTCAATTAAGTCCAAGCATATTTTTGACTATTAAATGTTTGCAAATATCTTCAAATGCTTAATATACATTCTATTTAAAAAGGTTCTTTGATAATTTTTGCTTCATAAAATGTGAAGACCAAGAATGACATTAAATATAACAGATTAGCTGACAACACCAAATGACTGCCAACATTAACTTTTAAAATAGGTAGGATTGTAAAACTGATTGCAAATGCATAGACATGGTTGAAAGCAAACTTCAAAACAAAAGAGGACCATGTGGGATTATCAATCTGTCAATATAAAATAGTGGAAACTACTCAAATTTTGCAACAAATTTTTATTGTGCTGAATTTGATGTTTTTGTGTAGTCGCAGGAAACAATGTTGTAGTTACTGCAACAAGATCCTCAACCATGACTGATTTCTTCAGGTATGACACTGTCAGATAATGTTCAAGCTGAACAATAGTGTAACCAACAATTGAGAAGAGCTGTGGTCCAATTAAACATGAGCCCTTGGATAAAGAGTGTCATGTGTCTATAATTGAGAGGTGCTAATGGGCTGGAGTGGATAGCAGAGAACACTGCTCTGTGGTTAGTCTTCATTGTGCAACGGACACTGATACACATACAACTCATGATGCTAATGTTCCGATATACATTTTTATTCTGCTTCAGGCTATATGTCTGCAGTATCATTTTAAAATTAGCACTGGTATTACATGACTGTAGTCAGCTTGAGTGGCTTTCGAAGGCTTTTTAGTTATCGTATGTACAGTGCATTTGAAACCAAAAATGGGTACTGATTCATCCATATTTAACTATGTTTGTTTGACAAAAGCAGGTACTTCAGACAGGTTTTACCATGTGCAGTGTTCTCCACTTCTGGAAATGAGTGCGTGGCTCACTTTGCGCGCGATGTGATGTACGCAATATTTTTGCTGTCGCGCGGCATCACATCAGCTGATGAAACCCTTGGTTTCTACACAATAACATACACTATTTATTGCATTACTTCTTACAGCTCACTGCATGTTAAAGGTGTTCTTTGATCAGTGCATTTGTACCTTAGTCTGATGCTATCCTTCCATTTTAGTTGAAACAAAACATTTTCCTTGTTGGCATATTAAAATATGCATAACTTAAAGGATTGCATTTAACATAGTCATATAGTGGTAGCATTAATTAAACATTTTTAATTTCTGTCTTTTCAGAAACAACAGATACTATATTTCAAAAGCCTGTCAATACGGAAAAATTATTTTGATTAAATAACAAACAAAGGCATAACATTGTGTGTATAGCTATTTTGTGCTTACCATTAAGTTTATTGCAGATTATTAAAGTTAGCTACAAAGAAACTAGAGCAAGTATGATATGTGATACAGTCACGGTCATCATCAATGAAATTTAAAAAAGATGCAAGAATTTGTTTTACATAGGAAAAACAATTTTCAACTCCCAATAACTAAATATTTTACAGATATCTTGGTTTAAATATTTAATGACATTCATAAGAAATGAATTTAAAAAGAACCGTCAAATCTGATCAGTATAGCTTCAAGCCAAATATGGGGAATTCCTCCATAAGAACAACACGAAAAATATTATTAATAAATGTGACGTTTTTAGGTGAACTTAAACTATCGTTTTTTTACAAAATTATACTTCTGAATAAGAATGCAAGGTTATCTTTGGAAATTAAGCTCCACTCTTTGATTAAAAAATAGTATGAGCCAGGTCCATGAAACACCACTAGCTAACTGACTTAATTGACATAATGATATTTAAAGTAAACAAAATAGCAGCAAATTGGTGACCCAGTACTGCTAAACTATTAGCCACTTAAACTGAAATTTAGAGACAATTAAACTGAAAGTTTACCTTTTAAAGTGTTTATAATCTGTATGAATAAATCTGTAACATATTCCATTGTAATTTTTTCAAAAATTATAGCTATTATCGGATTAATTGCAGCAAAGCAGCATGGTATGAGTCCACTTCCTGTCAAAATCTGTTCTGCCAAGAAATAGCTTACATACTTTCTACAAGCTGGCAAAAAAAAACTGCGTGGCGCTGATTGAGAGTGCGTGGCGCTCAAAACTGAGTGCGTGGCGGTGAACCACGCTAAAAGTGGTCATGGAGAACACTGATGCGTAGTTGCTTAAAATTACCCAGGAGAACGACATTTTAATCTGCCTTAGTTGATGAACAAAGCCATATATTGATGACTGCAGTAACAAAATTGTACATTAACTATGTCTCCTGTGAGTAGCCTTCTTACTTGAAGTCTTTCTTGGTGGTATCTTGTTAATTTGGGCATGTAGTGAGTGCAATTGTTGGTAACTTGAAACACCTCCACTTCAAATGGTATCAATTGTCTCATACTATCATTATCTGTGTGAAGTACATACCACTAACCTGTATCTGGATTCAGTAGAGGAAATAAGTAATGTAATGCCCCCCCCCCCCCCATGGTAAACCTGTTAACAGTTCATACCTTTAGTATGCTTGGCTGGAATTGTATGTGAAGAAACAATAACAAAATATCTGGTAACTTTATAGTAGTGTGGTTTTAACATGTGTAAAAATTAACTATTTTCAACACATTGCTCTAAAGAAGCATGGATTAGGTTATGTGCAGCTTTTGTATCAACTAGCAGTATTTCTATTCACCAGTCACCGTGTAAGCTGCTGAAAAAATGAACAGTCAGTTAAAAATGTCGGCTTGCAGTATCACTCATGAAATCAAAAATGTATGAAAACAAATAATCATTATGTAGAATTGTATATAGTTTATGATTTATAGTTTTTACTGTGTTTTAAAACGAAAGCATTTTTAATAAGAAAAGTCACCATGCTGGTCCACTGCATTTAACTTAATATGCAAAGAATGGATCCTAAGAGGCGTACTTCTAAAAATAACCTAAACCACACATTAATGACATGATTAAGTATTTTTTGGTTGGAATGTAATTTCTTTTTAAAAGGCATGTTCCTATCTTTATCTGGTGATTTATATGTATTTACAAACATGCTGTATCTAGTATCTAAAAATGCAGTAGTCCCTATATTAGACAATCTGCATATGTTTGAATAATGAGAAAGGGAGGAATATCAAGTATTTATGATTTAGAATTGATTCCAGTTTAACACTAAATTGGCTAAAATGTCACTAAACACTACTAAACATCTCAAACTGCAACTGTTTCTTATGTTCCCATGAGAAAATAATTAGGTATCAGGGTAAATTCTGAAACCCTTGGTCCAATTAAGCATTGATTCTATTTCATATACATGTATTGTTATTACTGTTATTATTGCACACAGCTGTTTTTATGTATTTGAGTGATAGCCAACTGGATACACAGTTAGTTCAAAGAATTTCAGTGCTCTGCAGCTCAAATTCATGTGCGTTTCTATGGGTTTGCTTCACCTCATAGAGCGGGTTAAAGATGTCTTAGGTTCAGTAAGATTTCATTCTGATCATAGCTGGCAATAGTTATAGAATACTTATCTAGGATACATTTTATATCATGTACCCATCATAATTTTTCCTTGTAGAACTGGCAGCATTGTTGGACACACCTATTATTTTGTCCAAAAGTGATTGTGTATTGGTGTCGAAATCTCTGTCTGTGGTGTTTTAGAGTATCAAATTCTCTAGTAACAACAACTACATGATGTATAGTGTTGTTCTTAGAAAACCCTTGGTCAGAGAGTACAGGTACATATTCTCCAGATGTACCATCCATGGATGTATGATACATCAGTCCTACATCCTTATCCATCAGAACTATCATTCAGACCTACCTAACCAGCGTAGACTCGAACCGTCAATCCGCATTTGCGGACCTGTTTCCATTCGAACCCATTTTCCGGGTTTCGCACCAAAATTCATGCTACTCGAACCGTCATTTCCGTAGACTCGCGTAAGTTGCTGGGTACTCGCACAGATTTCCATAGTCTCGGACACTTTTCTACCATTTGGAAATAATAAATACGAGCTTTCTCTGTTACGGAAACTGACGAATGTATTTCCGTGAACTCGGTCACGTAATATAAA